>CAAKHF010024475.1:8046-68416 GCA_901007745.1 Hippocampus kuda | reverse complement strand
GCTTAGAGGAGCTGGAGCAAGGCGACACCATTGCCAGACTCCCCTGCCTCTGTATCTACCATAAAGGGTAATTTACACACACACACACACACACACACACACACACACACACACACACACACACACACACACACACACACACACACACACACACACACACACACACACACTACAGTGTACAGAGTTGGCACAACTGAACGCTCGAGCTCCCTGAACAGGTTTTCTATTGGGTTGCGATGAGGACTGACTAGGTCACATTTAAATGCTTCTTCTGAAGCCACTCCTTTTTTTAATATATTCCAATGAACAAATTCTTTGTATATTTTGAGTCACTGGTTTCACCCAAGATTTGACAGTACATGGCTCCATGACTGTGACTTGAGAATGCTTAAAAGTTCCTTTCATGTAATTTGGGGCTGCTCCTTCACCTTTGTCGTGATCATCCTCACTCCACGAGGAAAGGTGTGAAGCGCCTGACTGAGGCCCAGAGTTTCCAACACCAAACCTCAGAACTGCGAGGCAGACGAGCAAGCTAACACGAGGGCATCATGCTGCCGAATACTTATTCCACCATATTGCTGTAAATGCAGAGTTCGGTCACTCATTTCATAACTCCTTCACTACTACTGTACTATTTAACGTTGGATCAACTTGTCTTCCAATAGCTGAAAGCTATGACACATATTTTTAAAAAATGAGTCAAATTTGACTTGTGGCCACTAAAATGGATTTGGGCTTTTGTTTTTTAAAGGTATAAATGCAAATTCACTTTGCTTTAAAGGGGATTAAGTATGACACATCTACTGTATTTCTCAATGTCAGGATATTCTTGACCTGAAACATACGATGTGTGCATGAAAACTGAAGAGTTGTAAACACTAAGTGAAGTATTATTTTGCAAATTTAACTTTTCGCTCTCTCTCCCTCTTTTTAACCAGGTGTATAGATGAGTGGTTCGAAGTGAATCGCTCGTGTCCGGAACACCCCTCCAACTAGCAAGGAGTACACTGAATCAATCTACCGTACCCAACCTTAACACTGTATGTTCCGGTGTTGTAATTATGTTTAAGTGCTCATCAGGGATTGTAAAACATGATTTTGTAGCGGATTATTCATGCAACCTCGCAGGAGGGACGTCGATGGATATTGGATGGATATTATGTTATTTTATTTTTGTTCGGGGAGTCATGGAATGTGCGGGGGGTGGGGATGGGTGTGGGGACTACTGATGGGAGTCCATTTGCGTCTCCAAAGTGAATGTTCATCGGGCCATGTGCTAGCTCGAGCCTTTCCCAAGTAACTGGGATCCGGTGGAAGGAACTGTGTTGCGATGGGAAAGTCATGTGACATTTCAATAGAGATTTTTCTTGTTGTTGTCGTTGCCTGTTCTGGACTGGCTGAACAATGTGAAGAAAAAAAAAAGAAAGAAACAGCCATACGGAATACAAGATGCCTATATCAGCTTTAAGGGATGATTAGCGTTGATGGCAGTAGTTTGTTTTTTTTCCTCCCAATATTCAAACAAACGTGTCATAGGCCAAATAGTCTTAACATGAAATAGCTCATGCTCGGCTGTTCTGAACCACATCCATGCAATTATGTAGCATGTAGAAAGTGGAATTGACGATAGGCTCGGACATATCTTAAATGGTGATTTGTACACTCTTTGAAAAGGAGTGTCATAATATGCTGCTATGTCATAGACTGGAAAGTTTCCTATAACCTTTGGATCTTTGTTCAGTGTCATTTCTATTTGTACTGTAATGAATTGCACAAGAGAATAAATGTTTTGTTATTGTGTCTCTTTACGGCATACGACGTGGCCTTGAAGCTAAACAATCCGTGTGTATGTATTGTCAAATGAAAGTTTGGTTAAAAAAAGAAAATCACCAAAAAAAAAAAAAGCCTCAAACTAATGGAGCTCATATTCCTTCTCTGTGTCTAGGGACCTCAGAGGATGTACAGTATTCCCTTTGTCATAAATTTTGTGTCTGTTACTTATCTATGCCTGACCAAAACAAAGGGGGAATGGTAAAGTTCTTTTTGACGTAGGATAGTACTACAATAGAGAACACCAAAACTTGTTCCCATGCTCACAGATGCCATTGATCACATTCACATACTTATTAACTGCAAATCCACCAAATTTGAAAAGACTTTGAGCAGGAGGTAAATCCACAGAAGGTTTGAGTAAGAACACTGCCAGACGGACAATAATTTTGTTTTAAATATCACTTCTAAACATTGGGTGCACTTAAATACATGTTTACTGCTGTTTTGTGAACACTTGCACTGGACTTTGAGCAACAGTTAAAAAATAAACCATTGTCCCCTTTTTAGATTGGGCTATTATGTCATTAACTTTTCTCTATACGTACACTGTTGGATTATCCTACACTTATATTCACGTAACTCTTTCTAACCAATATTCATTTCAAAAATGTGAAAAATAAGCACTTCTAAAAGCTTATAGTTCCTTTTCTTATCCGAGTTTTTTTAATATTGTATTTTATCCCATTTGAAAAATGGTATATCAAAATATGCCTTTTTGCTATTTGGAATAAAAAACAGCATTTTCTAATTTTCTGTGCACAAAGCGAATCAAAACATCACGTCACCGCGATGTGCTTCCGTCGCCTGCTGATTACGTCAGAAAACCTATCAGCAACGTTCTCTGCAAAAAGCGTCGGTCTGGAATTGCGGGAAATACGATTAACTTTGCACCTTTAAACCATTCCTTCAGTGGTATAGCACTTTTTTACTACTACAACAAAGGTAAGTGTGTAATTTGTAAAGTATTTTAACGGTTGTTTGATTCGGTGTCTTAAACAGACATTCGTAATGCTAACCCAATACTGTAACTCATTAGCCATCGGGCTAACTGTTCTACATAATCTGCTTTCCGTATAATTATTGCTAATTTCAGAACGATGATATTAAATGACAAAGAATATGTTGCGCCCATCAGATATTGTTGTCGATTTCAGGAGCGGGGAGTGGACAGCGACGTTTGAAAATGTCGTATATGCTACCGCATCTCCACAATGGCTGGCAGGTCGACCAAGCCATCCTGTCCGAGGAGGACCGAGTGCTCGTCATCCGCTTCGGACACGACTGGGACCCGACGTGTATGAAAATGGACGAGGTTCTGTACAGCATCGCCGAAAAGGTTCGTGGAGTGTTACTGGCATCGGTTCGAGCGGTATAGTCAAAAACAAGTTCAATAGCACTCACAAGCGCAATTGTAAACATACTGTGGAACGTCTCTAAAAAAAAAAAAAGGAACTTATTTCAGTCACGGCAGAAATATAGTGTGTCGTTGATTTGCAAAGACACCTGTGAATTATTTACAAAAAAAATTAATTGAATGTATGATTTGTCTCCTGTAACAAATAATCAATTTTGCTGCGCCAACAGGTGAAAAACTTTGCCGTCATCTACCTGGTGGACATAACAGAAGTGCCTGACTTCAACAAGATGTACGAGTTGTACGACCCCTGCACTGTCATGTTCTTTTTTAGGTAAATTGCTCAGAGTCCTTCATGTTATTTTGTTTAACTTTAGTCTCACAGTCAAATGTCCTCGCTCCTCTCAAGGAACAAGCACATCATGATTGATTTGGGCACCGGCAACAACAACAAGATCAACTGGACAATGGAGGACAAACAGGAGATGATAGACATTGTGGAGACGGTGTATCGAGGAGCAAGAAAAGGACGAGGCCTGGTGGTGTCACCCAAGGATTACTCCACAAAATACAGATATTGATTTTTTTTTTTTTGCTGATTTTTTCTGTCGTACTTTGTGGCGCATTTGGTTATCGTTTTTAACATCTGATATATTTTGTTTGGTTTCATAAAGTTTTTCCATTTATTTAAACCCAAACGATGTGTTTCTTGGTGCTCAACAATAAACAAGGCCTCATTTGTCATAAAGTCAGATATAAACGGGAACATGTGTTGTTTTAAGCGCGCTCTTCGTAATTATGTGTGGGGTTGTGTAAGAATCCACGCTTTTACACTCAAAACAAAGCGGCTCACGTTTGTCACTTGCATTCCCTCTCCTAATTCATGCTATGTAATGAAATCTAACAAAGCAAAATCCCAAAACATTTTGCTAACGAAATGAAATAAAAAAGAAAATGCTTAAAAAAACACTAACTGAAACTACATCTTGCCTGAACTAAACGAAATTATGAAGCATTTGCGGAAAAAACCTGCTTTCAAAACTCAGTGCATTGTCGCAAATATTCCACTAGATGACGCCAAAGTGGTACCAAAAATGTTAACTGCTTGTGAAACAAGCGAAAGGCATTTAGTGCAGAGTAATTTTGCGTATATTGATAACCAGAATTACACGATCTATATCATAAAACATTGTGATATTTTGGGGTTTTAGTCAGTTAAAAAAAAAAACTTACACTGACAATTGGAAATGTGTTTTAGTGTGCCTTCAGTCTTTGTGTGGATATCAGACTCGAAACCCTAAAGATGGGGGTAATCCGTGATCTGTTTTCAACTGATAGGGAATCGCCACAGAGAGGGGTGCCGTCAAACTGCGAAGAGGCGCGCTCTAGGGGGAGACATGTTGGCATGCTTCTGTAGTTTGCTAAAGCCAACATGGAGGGAGGAGAGTGGAGTTGACAAAAAACATCACCACCCCCTACCCCACTAAAGCATCCTTCTATCAGCAGTGACACCTAATAATGCTTTTTATTTCCTCATGACATGGCTATGTTTACTTGTGCACGTAGACCAGAAGGACTGCTTTCCTGAAAGATAATTTTAAAGATTCGCCATGAAAATGGCAGTGCGTAGTAATATTGTATTACCAAATTGTTTCTGCTAATGTTGTCTGCCAAAAGAGGCAACTTCCATTTATCCTGCTTCAATATTGCTAACCAATCATCGCACCGCCATATCTCTTGGGTTGTTTGATCGAATCTTCACGTAAGAGGCACACACCAGGGAACGATCTCAAGCCCCATATCTTGGTATGTTTGTTTTCGCTCATTCCTTCAAAAAAAAAAAGCTGATTGGGAGACACATCGGAGAGATGATGAGTTCAAATCTAAGATTGTGAGATGGGGAGGGGCGGGGGGCTTCTCAGTGGCTTTTTGTTGCCTCTGGGTCGAAGGAGATTAAAAAGACGATGTTTTGAGGAGATAAAATGCTGAAGCAAACATCATTCTTTCCATTCTCAGTGACACATTTAGCAGTTGGCTTAATATGCCACCCGTCTGCCGTTCACTCGGGGTACTGTGACTAAACGGATTTGCGTTTCTGTCTTTCTCAACCGGGAGCCATTCTCCCACTCGGCATCACCAAGTGGGAAGTAACAAAGTATAAATACGTTTTTACTCTACTTATGTAGATTTTTCGGGTGTCTGTACTTGAGTGTTTATTTTTCCGACAACTAATTAAGCCCGTTTCACAGTCGATATTTTTTAACATTTATGCAACCCTACCAGACTTTTCAGGCCAAATTTGACCTGTTTTTACATTTGACAGCAATGAAAATATCCCACATCATTCTTTCACCCCAAAGAGGCGAGGCAGAAGCAAAACAGGCCAAAATGTATGGAAATGACTCGAATCAGTACTTTTACCACTTTTTTTTTTTAAACAAGTATCCGTAGAACCAGGTGTGAGTACTTTTCCCCCTCTGGTTTATTTATCTCAAAGTGAAGTAGCAGTGTGCGGGGAGAGGTGTCACTATGATTTAAACACACACATGCTGAGCAAACACCACACCAGGCTTTCGTCGCGCGCAACCCCCATTTTCATCGGAGCCCAATTAGCACCTGCTTGCACCTCGCAGGCAGGCCGGCCGGCCAAGTCTCCTGCTGTACGGGAGGTGCAATACTGAGAATTGCTGCAGCTGAACTAACACAGTCACCGCTCTCTGACACACACGCACACACGCTCGAATTGGGGCCGAATTCCATTTTGTTCCATTTCAAGCGCTGGCGCATGAAATCAGAATCACAGGCAAGCATTTGCAAAAATAGTTTGGTCTGTCAAGGCTAAATCCATGCAGTACGTGCAACGTCTAAACGGCAGATTTAAAAAAATGATGCGCCAAAGATACGAAAGCAGTCTTAATATTGCAGAAAAATTCTTAAAAGCAGACATGTTGGGGAACGGTGACTGGTGTCTACCGCCTTTGGCTGTTTTTGCACACTGTCCGCCATCTTTTACCATAACGTAGGGCACTGACGTATTAGTTCCGTGACAAAAGACAAATTTACAAATCAATTTGTATCCCATGAAAAGGAAGTGCAAAGCCATTAATCCATTCCAGCCCTCCAGAAAAATACCATCATTTTGTGTTCCATATTTTTAATTAAATATAAAATAGCAATGTATTGCAAAATATAAAAGGATTTTTCATGATCATAAAATACACTTAATAAAAGAGAATTTCAAACCGGGGTAATAATGTGCTTACATTTTTGGGCTGCTGATGTGTCCCTTCAGTCTTAGTATCGATGCCCTGCTCCTTGCAAGTGATTTCATTTTGTAACGATGCTTTTGACCGTTTAGTAGGTTCCATTAACACCTACAAATATAGTGGCAACCTACGTCTGGAATCACTTCGAGCGGCGGCGCATCTGACGCTCGCTTGCAAAAAAAAAACAAGCAACACAACGAGGCCCACGAGTAGCCATGCGTCACACACTCGTCGCCTCCTGGATATGAATAGTAACTCCAGCTCCATCACACCACTATATCCCGAGCCATCTTCATCCCTCCTCCTCTACCTCGAAACGCATCCCTGTCCTCTCGTCACAGGCGCTGCCCCTCACCTGCCTACCCACGCTGGTATGACCCCCCCCTCCCCCAACCCAGACTCCCACCACCACTAACTGCATTTTGCCCTTACAAGGCGAGAGCACAGGCAGAGCGTACTAAGTGCGTGAGCTCCGCGGGGGTGCGGGGAGACCATGGAGATGGTGACGACCCGCCGAGATAGGAGGGGGATGGACGGATGGAGAGAGGATGCAAACGCATGGGGTGGGGTGAGGGGGACAGGTAGTTCTATCAATGACTCCAAAGCGGAAGACAGAAATAGGCACAGAGTGGAGGGGAAGGTGATGGGGGGTTGGGGGGGGGTTTGCAGGTCAATGTGATGCTCTCTGTGACAAGGCTACATTTACCTTCCGAGTCAGCCACTAAAAATAAACGGTTGCTAAGCGGGAATTTTGTTGAATGGTGTGCGGAGTCTGCGACTCCGCAGCTGCCAGTGTGGGTCATAATTTTTATTTTATTTTTTTGTAATTCTCACCCATTCTATATTTTTTGGTCTGGAGAATATATTCTATAATTTGTTTCTTTCACAAAAATATCCACTGTATCAAGGATTTTTTTTCTATTATTTCTGAATTATGTCATTAATAGAATTGATGCGCACATGAAATTAAAGTTAATTTATAAAGAATGTAGCCTCATTTCCCCGCACATATGAAAGGTGCCCAAGTCAAATGATTCTGGCGTGTTTATGCAGAACTTTGTGCAAACAGGGACCTCGAATTAGCAAATTGCAGAGCATTATTATTGCATAATTATGCATGCGCTGCGCCGTGACTATATACAGTATCTCTGGAGGCAAACTTCCCCGCTAATTTCATGCAAATGTAACTCCCTTCTGCAGTATCCTCAGTCCCTTACTTTGGTCTCCTTACAGTGCGACGCACCCGCTAAGATAAAATACTTCATTACTCTACTGAGTATATTTTTCAGGTACAGTATTTGTACTTGCATTGTCTGGCGCCAGGCTAAAAAAAGCACCATCTTACTTTTACTTCAGTTAACAAATAAAATTAATACTTCTATTTTTTTTTGTTTGTTTGATTCTACTTCCATAAAGTGCAATGACCTTTGACACACATAGTCACATGACCATCATGTGTACAGATTGGATTCTCCGGCATGGTGCGACCTGAAAGGATGGATTTGTTCACCACAGTTGGTCAAATGGGTTTGGCTTAAAGGCCCGGGTCAGTGTTTTTTCACACATACACAAGAAAAAAAACCCCTTTAAACGGACCCCCCTCCCCACCACACACACACACACACACACACACACACACACACACACACACACACACACACACACACACACACACACACACACACACACACACACACACACACACACACCTCTCTGTGTCTGCCATATAAATGCTCTTTAAAGACAACATCTGGTCCAGGGCGTGTGGAGTCACAAGTGCATCCAAAGCCTTCTGGAGTCTCGAGTTGAGAGTTAGAATCGGGCCATCCATTCCTGCTTTCGCCTGATCATGGTCAACAAAAGATCCTAAGAGTGTGCAGTCCAGGGGTGTCAAACTCATTTTTGACGCGAGCCACATTTAGTTTCCCTTGGAGGGCTGTTATGACTGCGAAACCATATAAAGAAGTCAACGACTGTAATGAGGGGTTTTGGTCGCAAGAAAATGCTGACAATATCACGCTTATTGAATACATATGAGAAGCTGAAATTTTAGTACAGATT
The DNA here is from genome assembly GCA_901007745.1 of Hippocampus kuda. Classification (NCBI taxonomy): domain Eukaryota; kingdom Metazoa; phylum Chordata; class Actinopteri; order Syngnathiformes; family Syngnathidae; genus Hippocampus; species Hippocampus kuda. The sequence goes on along the minus strand of CAAKHF010024475.1, from coordinate 59,902 downwards.
TTAGCAATCATTGTAGAAGTTGACGTTTGATTTGCTTTCGCGCTCTACATAAAATGATGTGGTGGGCCAGATCTGGCCCCCAGACCTTGAGTTTGACACCTGTGGTGTACACTATAACTGTCAGACCAAGATTGGCTTTAATCTTGTTTTTTTTTTTTTTTTTTTTTTTTTGCAGGGGGGGAGGGGTTCACTTCTAATTTAAGATGGAAAAGTTGGGGAAATACTGATCTGAATTATTGTATAAATAGAATTATGCATGAAATTGATGATCATACTTGTGACAAATGGAGCACAATGTCAGGATTTAGTACAGGTCCTCAGGCACTAAATTCATTATGTAGCTATTAATTCTTGGTATGCGTGACGATCAAACGTTGCACATTAGCAAGCCCACCCCCCCTCTACCCATGTAAACATAATGTTGGAAAAAGTTCTTCCAGTTATAAGCAGGGGCTTTTTTTTTTTTTTTTTTGCAATGTGAAAGCAGTCGTCAAAAGAGGAAGATTTACTCTTACTTTCACTTTAAATTGTCACGCATTATGCTGCCTCAACATGCTTCACCAAGCTCACCAATTTTTGCAAGTGCATAACTCCTGGCGAAAATGCGCAGATGCTAGGAGTCACGAATGTGACCTCCCCCACCCCCAAAACTCAATCAGTACCGACCACAGGGAAAAAAAATTGACCTGACAGCAGTTTCAACCAGCGACGCAAAAAACGGACATCTATCACCACAGGATGCATGAAAAAAATTTGAGGGCTTCTCTCTGAAATCGAACAGGAAGTCGGCCATTTTGGTTTTAAGCAGCCATTTTGGGGGAATTGCAGCAAACTCCTACTTGGAAATTTGCCGGCACATTTTTGATGAAATCGACTCTCATTAAAAAGGATCTTAAAGGTAATGTAAAAAAACAAACAAACAAAGAAAAAAAATCAATAAATTGCCATTTCTAGAAATCAGTGATTTAAACTCTAGAAATTCGGTAGGTGGACTTTTCCAAAAGCCCCTTTCTGTGTGTTCTCATAAAAACACTTAACAGTACTGCTGTAAACAATGAAAGACTTGATGCTGCTGTGCTTCATAAATGTCACGTTGCTGGAATTTATAGTTGGCCAACAACAGAAAATTCGTCAGCAAGAGCCCAGTGATGCGACTATCCCCGGGTGATAGCTCGCAGTCACCCACACGATGCGCAAAAATACATCCCTGACTCATCGTGATTCACTTTCACACACACAAAAAATAAAAACAATTGGGGGGGGGGGGCAGGCATTCGCAAACCTTTTGGGTCTAAGGAGAATTTATTTTTATTTTTGGTTATTGATTTAAAACACAGGTGTCAAATCTCAGGACCGGGGCCCAGATTCAGCTCAGCTCACTTTGTGGTACACTAAAGCAAATATAGGGTGTTTCATTTATATTTTCCAACCAATAATCCAAGCACCCCCACGCCCCCCCTACACACACACACACACTAAATCCCTTCTTAACATAAACTGTTGAAACATTTGTAGGAGAAACAATGAAAATTAGCTTGATACCACCGTTTTGTTAATGTTCAAATAGTGACTTACAATACCACCAGATATATTTATATATTTTTAGGATTCAAATCTCTGAAATTAATATTGGCCATGACGGATTATTATATATATTTTTTTAGGTGGTACAGTACTTGGTGCACTTGAGTACCACTGCTATAAAGATGTTTAAAAAAATAAAAAGCCATCACTATACCAGGTTTGCCAGCAAGCGGGTCAAAAAAAAAAACGGGGGCGGGCGGGTGTTGTGAGGACATGTGTGTATGGTGAGGGTCTTTTGTGAGGTGGGAGGAGAAGGGAAGAGGGAGAGGGTGGGGGGGGGCATGGCATTCTATTTCTCATAGCCCAACAGCTGCCGTCTTTAGTGCAGAGGAGGGGAGGGCCGAGTGGCGTGAGGCAGTGCGTGCTCCTCCGCGTTCAATCCACAGCCCCCACGGTGGATACACAAGGAGAAAGAGTCCTCCTCTGAGCGAGCCCGAAAGGACTTCTTTTTTTTTTTCCCACCCCCTTTAACCCTCTCTCTTATCCTGTCCTCCTCCCGCGACTTTATCCTCACACCGTTTTTTTTTTTTTTAATGTGCCCTTTTGTTCCTCCTCCTCTTTTGTTCCCTTGCATCCATATCTCGGTGTCACCTCGAGGGGAAGGAAAAAGGAAAGCGCATCCGTCCTGCACAGCCGGTAAGCCAGCAGAGTCTTTTTCCTGTGATGTGATGAGGATGTAGGTTAGCGTCAACTGAGCAATTTAGGGGTGCACGTCGGGAGAGGGGGGGGGGTGTTGTTGAAGAAGAAGCTGGCCCGGCAGGGCTCATCTTCTTTTCACTGCGGCGCCTGGGCCAAAAAAGTAGCCCGAGGATTGGCAGTTTTGCTCGTACTGACTGAAGTCCATCAGCGAGCGACGTATGCTAACGTGCATTAATAAGATAAGATGGATGGATCAGTGCACTCTTGGTACATAAGCGACCTAGAACCATCACGCGCATCATATCTCAGATTGACGGACTGTGGGAGTATTCGATGAGGCACGATGCAAAAATTTTGTTTTCTGTCGGTGTGAGATGCCCCCATGCACACGGGCTTAAAAACAAAAGCATGGCTAATGAGCAAGGGTGCAATGGAAAACAAGGCGGGAAGAAAGGAGGAGGAGGAGGAGGGGGGGGGGGGGGGGGGGGATGTGAATGGAGTAAATGGAGGGATGAATGAGGTCCCAAAAAATGTTAACGACTGGGTGCGCGAGATGTGCTGCTGGATCGGATTGGTTGCAAAAAATGAAATAAAATAATAACAATATAAATAAATAAATAAATAGAATACAATCGCCCAACTGTCGCGCTCTTACATCGAGATGTGAGAACGCGTCGATACGTACATTCTCACCCATCCGTATTACCAAGACCATTATCAGTTCCTGTTACTAGGGTTACCATGACAACCCATCCAATGGGCAATGGGTGGGTGAGGAATTGGGTTCCAAACTAGCAAGCATTCCATCACTGTCTACGTTCAGGTTGGATGTTACATATTCCTTTCATAAGGAGTTACATCAGTCTAAAAACATATCAATGCGTGCAGTTTTTTTTTTTTTTTAAATTTAAGGTACAATATTTATTCCACTGTTGCTAGGACACTCCCTTTGAACACTGGAATCGAGCCGTCCAATTGGTTGGCTGGCGGCGGTGATGCAAGATTCCCTCACCCTTCCGAATCTTCTCCAAGCGGCCATAGAAACATCACGGCGCCTCTTTTCTCTCTATCTCATCCTTCTTTTCCTCTCTCTATCTTCTCCACTAGCATAAAAAAAGCAGCTTGAGCTTTTATTCTTGTCTTTTTTCTCACTAGTAAGACAATTATGCGCACTCTTTTCCCACTACTAGTACCATTTTTGGCCTACTCGTTTGACCTTAAGACGGATATTAAGGATCTTGAATACATGTTCGAACATCTTTCCAAAATCCATTTGAGCATTTATCGGATATCTTTGCGATCCATCTTAAGGCCTTTGTACTAGTACACTCTGTCCTCATTAATCTATTTAATTGGTGATTAATCGGTAATCTGTACTTTTTCTGCCAAAAATCGGCATCTGCTTTAACAACAAAAAAAAAAACCATCCATATTCAGTGCACTAGTAGAATGAGTGTGGCTTACTAGTAATGTATATACGTCTTACCAAATGTCTCTTTCTATGTACTAATGCGCAGTTTGTCCTTGCTAGCAAGACAAACGTAGATCAACTAGTTATGCTTTTTTTCTCCCACTACTAGCACACCTGACCTACCGATTTGGATGGCCTAAATATTGAAGAAACGCTCAATTGTCTTAAAAAAAAAATCTTCAGCATGTATTCAATATCCTTGACATCCAGTTTAAGGTTCATGCACTAATACCCTCTTTGTCCTCATTAATAGATAACTTTGGTGTACTAGTAGGACAATTTCATGTTACTAGTGAGGTGAACCTGTGCAGCAGATGACAACTGTGTGCTAGTTATCATCTAGTGATTCCGGAGTAGAACTAGTAGCTGTGTAAATAGTACACAGCTTTGCAACGTGGAAGTGGCTTACTAGTATGGCAAAGTTGTCCTAATAGTCCGCAGAAATGTCATACCATAGTAGAATGCAGTAGGGGCAATTCTACTCATGTACCCGAGTAGTTCTGGTAGTACTGGACATTAAACTGGCAGTAGAAATAATTAGAGGTAAAGTAAACTGCTGCTGTGATCTCCATTGATTGAAATCTTTGATGAGGTGATATCAAGGGTGTACTGACCCGAACAAAGAGTCTACCAATTACTTTTCGGACAAATTCCCATGAAAACTGTTTCTGTCAAAACAGTCCTTGGCGAGAAGTACGATGCATGCATAATAATGTCCTGCAGCTTTCACGAAACACAACACATCGCTGAGTTTGCAGCCGTGAGGCGAAGAAGAAATCTTCACAGATAACGCCCGAGCAGTTTTACGTCAAAACATTTTGACACCCGAATGGATGCTGAGAGGGACTTTTAGCCAGTCGAAACTCGAAGCTGAGTCACCACCGCTGACAAAGACAGAATTTTACAGCAGTTATTGGCATGTCTGTGGGAAGAATGCGATTGAAATACAGTACAACATCCATAAGATTGTCAGCGCAAAATTCGGGTCTAATCTCACCTAATCTAGTCGACTGGCCGACGAGTCTATAAAGCACATGTTCAAACATCTGGCACCCCGGTCACGCTTACGATGCTCCTTTTGTGCTCTTCGCTGTTCAGGGGCTGGATCACAAGGCGCATTATTGTAGGCTGGGTAGAAATAATCGTGAAAATTGACATATGAGCCTTCTTGACTGGGCGATGGTGTAATTTAATCCGGTATTGTCGGGAATAGGGGATAAATCCCTAAGAGGGAAGATGATCACATTACTAGGGCACGTGGTGGTTTGACAGAAGAGGCAGGGAGGTGGTCTGAATACACCTACAATACGGAGGGGGGCTGTAAATACCGACAGATTATTCATAAAGCGCAGTTTGGTGCCAAACACTGAATATGACAGCGAGACAACGTGTGACTAGCATATTGTTGGCCTAAATTATATTTGAATGTTTTTGGAAAACAGGACAAAATTGTTTTTTTTTTTTTAAATAATTCTGTTGATTCTGTAAGAGCCAATTCAAAATGACTATGCTAGTAGGCTAACACTACAGCAGCTAACTGGTTGTCGCTTATGCTATAAGGTAACATAGAGCCTTTGCAAAAAGCCTTTCACGGCTTTTTACACTTGAAAAGTTGGTCGCTACCGACGCCGTCTGACCCGTGGAATTAACGAGAATGAAAAATACAGGAAGTAGAATTCTACCAATATCTGGTAGCTAGAAACACGCACATGAAGCTAACATAACGGTCTCCACCTTCATTCGGCATTCCATCTTCGAGAGGTACTCGAAATTCACGACACCAATCAAAAAAAAATAAAGAAAGTTATTTTGTCTGCGTCACTTAAAAATATGTAGCAGACTTTATCCTCCATTTTACCATACAAAGTGCGTTCGGATGACCTCAGCACTTGCTTCTGAGGACGTCCAATAATACCGCACTCAAATTCATTTGTCAATTGGATCCATTTTCAACAGATCGGCCGAATTCCCACCCTGTGGTGTGTGATGCGAGATCAATGACACCAATTTAGAAGCAAGGTGAAGTTTACTGGAAGCTAGCTAATAAGAGAAGGAAGCCAGAATGCTACAATTAGCAACTCTGCGATGGGGTCCAGCTCTTATAATAGAACCGGTTCAAGTGTGTAGTTGCCCAAGTTCAAGGTAAAACCATTCCACTCGGCAAGGCATCACACTTTCAAACACATTTAGACTTCATTGGTGGAGGTTTTTTTCTTTTGTTTTTTTGTTTTCCCCCCCCCACCATCTGCTCCATTCCTTCAAGTGATTGTTGTACGCCGTCGTCGTGCCGGCTGGCGTTCGCTATATTTCCCACTCCACTTTCTGCACACACAAAACAGACATGCTGACTAATTAGCCCAGCGTGAGCGAGAGAGGGTTGACTTAGTGGAGCCATTTGGCATCGGACAATGAGGAAGTTGAAGAAAAAAGAAAATTATCAACATACCACCAACTATCTATTATCATTCTGTTCCAAAATTTGTCAATACTTCTCCTTATAAGCAGAGTATTTTATTTTTAATGTATCTGTAGTTCTAATTTAAGGGTGAGTACTATTGCCATCTCTGCCTGACGATGCTATGCTGCCCCTCCTATTGGACTGCATCGTCAGTGCGGCTCAGTGTGGCGGAGCGTGGGCCCCCTCCGGGCCACGCTGGCTGATGTACGATTTGGACGCCTCTAGCCATATATAGATTCTAGGTCAGGCGTGGGTCAGAGGTCCGCCCATTTAGTCGTACTCTGCGGCGCGACTTTCACGCTACATTTGTCATACTTGATGGTCCTTAGGTATTCCATTTAGGACTACAAAGAAGGTCTCCAACTAAGCAGCACACCATAACAATCCATCCATCCATTTTCTATACAGCTTATCTAACAAACTGACTGTGCAAAGAATTACTTTTTTTTTTTTTTAAACATTTCTGCTTTGGCTTCCAGACAAACAAATAATGTCTCCAATTCCATCTATTCGAAATGGATTTTTCTTTTGTTTTGTTTTGTGTTCTTTGCACTGTATTTCTGTTATTGTCTGAGAACGGGAGCCAAAACGATGGCATTAAAATATTAACAGCTACATGAAATAGAAGAATGTGCTGCGCATTGTCAGCGAATTAAGCCTACAATAATCTCTTTTATCAGACAGATTTGTGAGCCAATACATGAAAATACAGCACAGACAGGAATGTATAGACACCTTAATAAGAGAGCGCAGCGCGTTCTTTACATGCAAAAGGAGCCTGCAAAAGCCTCAGCTGCTCCCACCCTTCTTTTTGTGTCCATGTGGAAAAATGATGTCTCAATGAAGCACAATGGGGGTGGGGGGGGGGGGGGGAAATCTGCCTTCCCGTCTTTTTTTTTAGCTCACACTCAATAACCACCCGTACACCCGGGCTAGCTTCTTGGTTGACTCCTTGTGAGGTGTTTTCTCTCACTTCATCGTCCTACTTCCAAACTGATGAGAGACCTCAACTCCATCCAAGTCAATAGAAACTTTAATCATAGTGCTTCAAGTGCATTAATGAGCACAATTGAAAATAGTCATCCATCAAAACGTGGAGTGGGACCCCCGAAGGCGTCCGAGTCAAATTAGACGTCTGCTCTGAATTTGACTTGACACGAGCCCATTAATATTCGCGACAACGGCCTCTCCTTTCTTACATTTCATTAGCTCCATTCACGGCTCTGTTGGTGTGGGCGTTACACTATTGATGTGTAGTGTCCTATGTGTGATAAGTGAAGGCGCAGAGGTCAAACATAGTGCACTTCACCTTACATTTTGCTCAAAAGTACAAAAAAAAAAAATAACACGTTTCTCTCAGATCACCGCCACTCCCTACTGTGCAATACTTGACCTTTGGGCTTTTAGCCCTCAGCTGACAGGACAGATCAATACACATTAGGAGTTTACTCAAGGAGACAGTCAAAACAAATCAGTGGGGATCTGGATGATCCGCAATACGTTCATTGTTTCATGTCTACAACAGTGAAATCTCACTGTTGTCGACATTTATGTATTGTGGATTCATCCAACTGTCATCTGGCGATGTTTTTTCTCAATTTGTTCATCCACCAATTTATCATCAATTTGTCTTTTATCATTCATCATGGTTTACCTTTGACAATTGATCCTTTAACCCATCACAATTCATCCTTATCCCATTATCATTGATGAACCCATCGCTCATCATCCATCATCCTTTAGCTCTTCTACTAATCACATTTTACCCATCGTACTTCATCCTTTACGTGTCACCCGTCATTCTTTTCTAATCATCCATCATATTTTACATGACACTGATTTCTTTTCATCATCCATCATTCTGTACTCATCTTCCATCATCTATTAGCCATCATATTTCAACCTGTAACAATCATGTTTGACCCATCAGCCATCGTGTTGTCGCCATCAGTCATCATTTACCCCTCTCAAACTCCTCCTTTATCCTGCATACCTCATTTTTGACTGATCAACCTTCTTCAACCTGTCATAATTCATTCTTGACCAACCATCAAGCCAACTTTCCATCAATTGTCAATGCGTATCATCCCATACAATTCATGCATCATATTTCACCCATCCTCATATCCATTAGTCACACTTTGTATCTTAGTCGGGGGGGGGCGGCATGGCTCGGTGGGTAGAGTGGTCGTTTCCCAACCGAGAGGTTGGTGGTTTGATCCCCGGCCACTGCGACCATGTCGAAGTGCCTTTGAGCAAGATATTGAACCACCGGGTGCTCTTGATGCTGCGTCATCACTAGGTGAATGAGGTAACATGGGAAAGCGCTTTGAGTACCTGAGGTAGAAAAGCGCGACATACGTGACAGCCCATTTCCAGGTTTGTTGATCATCTTCAACAGAATAGGGTCATGGAAATGGAACGTATACCATTTAGTCCAAGGTTGATTTCTTCCACTGTTATCTATAAGTACCTCCTCTTGCCCTCTGAATGACTGCGCGCATCCCTGACTTCAAACCACCTCCGCAGTCTCACTTCACTTACCCTGCTCTTGTCTGTTTGGCTGTCGTCAGGTGCTGGCTGCTGATGCTCGGACCGTCGCGTGGAGCGGACAAGCCCTGGTTGATGCAGTGAAGTATTTCTGCGGGAGTCGACGCAAAAATTAGGTAATAGGCAAGCACAAGGGCAGGGAAGTAGCGAAATAAGGACATGGAACAGATGGCGGGGCCAATAAGAAGCAACGGAAGGGACAATTTAGGGAGGATGAAGGGCATGGAGGGAGAAAGTTGCATATGCAGATCCGGGTCACAGTCCCTTTGGATGTGACGAGAGACGCATAAGGAGATTAGAAGGTTTGACTCGGCGGCCATGTTGGGGAGCAGAGCTGGTTTGTCATGCAGCCCCCAAGGCGGTGACAGGAGGGATCTTTCATGGAGGGCTGAAAGCAGGCCGGGAGCGTGACTGTTGCCGCTTGGCTTCCTGTCTGGGCGCCGTGTGGGAACGCATTTGGCGTCTGAAGGACCGCCTTCTCTCAGCAGACTGCAGATGAGGGTTGGCATGCAAGCCAACGCGGCCCACAAACACACTTACGCACCACACATCTGATGACCTTTGCGTCACGTGCATTACGGGTAGCGATTTCCATCCTGCCACTCGGATTGCTTTTACACCTGCGGGCCACCAGTGCGAGTAAAAAGCAGCTTGATGGAGATGCGCTGTGACAACACTCGGTCGAGAGAAGTGGTGAAATAGAGAAGGCAAGCTAGAGGGTATATAATTTTTTTTTTTTGGGTGACGGGAGCTTAAAAGGAAATAAGAATAAGAATAAGAAAACCTTTAAGATAAGATAAGAAAACCTTTATTAGTCTCGCAATGGAGAAATTCCCATTTCACAGCAGCAAAGTTATGAAAGGAAGAAGTAGAACAACAAAATATAGGAGCTGCTGGAAAGGCAGCCACTCACGCGCCGCCATTTTGAAGTCAAAATAACACAGCTTTTGTGTTTGCTTACACACAAGCTGACAATAATGCCTTCAGATATAGGAAAGGAGAACCAGCCGTCGATACGCTTTATGCCATTTCTTGAATGCTGGGCGAACAGTAAAACACACTCATGCAGGACACAGAAACTCGCCGACACCAACACACAGATACTATGAAACTACCGCATTTTCTTTTGTGTGTGCAGATTCGTTAAAAAGTGCAATTCACACGTTTAAAAATGTGTGGGAGGGGAAAGACTATGGGGAAAAAGAAGTTATTTTGTGGTTTCCAGCTTGTGCATTTTTATCGATTGGGGGTAGTCCTGGAAAGGATCCCGTGCAAAATGGGGTTTCACTGCATGAATGATCTTTGTATCCCAAGAGCTTCTGCTTTCACGAGCAAACTTGGGCACCGGAGAAAAGCCGCGGCTTTAAATAACAATCTGAAAAAGAGAAGTGTGAAGTGGAAAGAGATGCGCCGAGACGCAAAGCGAAACGAGGTGGGAGTGGAAGTTATTAAGTGTTGAGTAACAGCAGACCCCGCTTCCGCGGAATAACACACAAGAGAGAAGAGAGGGACTTAAAAGGATACCGGCAAACAAGTGGTGACGCATTTTAAAATGGACAACAACAAAAAAACAAAACAAACAAAAACGGGTTAGCGGCTTTTGTCCATTTGCAGCGGTGTTTTGAAGAAAAATATTAAAGATGGCTGTTATCAGTTAAGTGTGTGGTGTGCGTGATGGAGACTTTTTTTCCACCCCTCCAGCATCCTTAGCTGTGAGGCGAATGGACCATATCACCAGGCCAACAGTTACCTGGCAACCATAAGCCGAGCGCTGCTCTCAGCCTGGACCGCATATCGCTGCTCTGTGTGTGTACGTTTGTTGGACACTCGATTAGGTATACTTGCACAAATGTGTCTCTTGACTGCTCATTTTGATTGTCATAATTTGCACCGCGTTGCACTGAGAACTGTTTTTAAAAAATATATGCTAAGCTTCTATTGTAACGCTAAATGAAGTTGAACAATGATGTCACGGACATAAACAGATTGCGTATTATTTTTCTATCATACGTCACCGCTTACAAATGGGCGAGCATCAGTGAACTTTGGGTGGCCCGACTGGTGGCGCCGGGCCAGCAGACCGCCACTAATGTCAGACCCTGTCCTTTACACGTCAGACTTCAATAGCCCTCAGATTTTGCCCGTCATCCTTTATCAATCCGATTTCAAACATCAACTGAAATCTCTTACTCGTCATTCCTCACTGATCATATTTCGTGATTGACCTCGAGATGTATTCATGAGGTTGGAGCAGGTGGTCGGTCACAAGAAGACCACCGCAGTGACTAGCTTAGAAGACATCAAGAGTGATGCGAGAGTGATTCAGCGTGTACAGCTCAGCTTCTCCCCCTTATAACGCGACCCAACAGAAGCGGAGGCGAAGTTACACAAGGCGGGCCGCAGCTCTCGGGCCACAGATGATATGAAAGCGCTTCAGTCGGTGTCAGCAACTGACCGTGTAACTCAATTCCTTCCATTTTGCTCCTCTTCAATCCTCTTCCTCCAAGTGCTGCATTATAAACTCCCTTTGCCCCCATCGTGGCATTGAGGGAACATTCGAGTGAGGCTGGATTTTTGTTCCGCCGCATGGTCACAATGCAGGTGGGGTACACTGGCCATACCATTAGGTACACCGGCTAGGGATGGACATATCAATTGATTTATTTGATCGGTGGTTTGTAAAGTGTTGTACCGGGGGCCCATCTTGGATCGTAAATCATCAGTGAATGAAATGTTCAAACTGTACATAAGAATACAGTGGCTAAACCCTGCTTTAAATACAGCACATCTTTTAGGTACCCTTCAGTTGTATTTCACTTTTAAAACATGCGTGGAAATGCCTGAGTCATGAGTTTGGCGCACATCTCATCAAAAGAGAGCAGCAACATTTCTCTGTTTTTTCCAGTTTGTTTTGGGGAAAGAACACCAGACAGTTTCATTTCCTCAGTGGGCTCATATTAAAACTTGCATCACAGCATGCTAGCTGATGTTTACTGCCTGATAGTCTGCCCATCAGGCACCGGCATATTATTTGATATTTCATCCAAGAATTGCCATGGCTAAGGTGAGAATGCTTCGTTTTTGGTCTAAGGTGAGAGTGCTCAGTTTTTGGTCTCAGTTTGGAATATGGCATTGTCCGGGTGTATAAATAATGTTGTGGGCCAATCTGAAGGTCCATGACGGCTTGCTACAAAGGATTAGCACGTGGCCGCAGGCTAGTAAGTGTGCAGCGCTTGTTAAGAAATATCTATAGACCGATGTACAGTGAGGGGCATTAGAGGGGGAGACAAGAGTGTGCAAAGCGGGCTGTGATTAGGTTACGATAGCCGTGTAAACGGATTAGAAGCTACTGGAGAGCTCCCAGTGAGCGAGCTAAATGATTCACTGCTGGATTCAGACGCCCAACCTCTAATCGAATAGGACAATTAAAGGCACAAACTCAGCGTCATTTTCGGCCTTTCCAAAGATAGAAGGGGGGGGGGGAGATAGTGATGTGATTTTTGTCATTTCCAGCGGGTTTTTGCGCATTGTGTGTATTTTTTTTTTTTTTTTTTTTTGCTGTTTCCTCCCATCCAGGTCGCCAGCCATGGGGAACCTCATTAAGGTCCTTGGCAAGGATTTAGAAAACTGTCCTCATTTTTTCCTGGACTTTGAAAGTAAGTAAGAGGTGTGCGTGTACGTGCTTGGGATGTGAGTGCACGTGGGTGTGTGTTGATGTGTCTGTGTGTGTGTGTGTGGGTCTATATGTGTGTGTTTGTGTGGAGCAGAGGTGTACTGTGGGAGGCAGCAGGGTGGAGGCACTTTACCGGTTTGCCGATTGTGTAATGCAGTGTCGTCGTGGGTGTTGTTCGTTGTTATCAGAGCCTCTGTAGTCCCACTTCTGCAATATTCGGTATAGACGCACGATCTGATGAGACCCTGTTAAGGGAAAAATGATCAGCCTTTAGGAGACAACAAGCACTTCTTTTATATATATATATATATATATACACACACACACACACACACACACACACATTTTATATATATATATATATATATATATATATATATATATATATATATATATATATATATATATATATATATATATATATATATATATATATATATATATATATATATATACACACACACACACACACACACACACACACACACACACACACACACACATTAGTTTTTTTGAGGCAACCAATGTCAATATTGTTGTGTCATTATTTTTCATGGCTAAAGATGTTGCGTTAGCGGTCACGCTACCGTTATGCTGCTGATCAAATTGACCAATTGTAGCGTTAAAAACCCTCAAAAATATGTTTTAAAATGTTAAAAAAAAACAAAACTATTATTAATGCACTACATAACGGTGCAAATAAGAAATTCATTGTTTTCCTGAGTGGGACTAAAGAAGATCTGTGTCCACGTTGCCATGCGCCCACCATGCCATCCCAACAGCTCGCTCATCCCGCTCTGACACATATACACACACATGCAAACACTCTCACACACACCCACACACGTATGTGGACACACACACGCAGGTGGCACCAGCACGTACACCACCCCGACACCCGTCCCCTCATCACCCACAGATGTCTCCCCTCTTTCTGTTCCAGGGGGCTCATGGGAAACCTCCTGAAAGTGCTGGCTTGCGCCGAACTTGAGCATGGCCCAATAGTTTTCCTTGACTTTGAACGTGAGACCATCCGCTTCTTATGTTTTGTTTTTTTATTAATTTGGATCGCTTTTTACTTTGTCGCCTTTTTATGTCCACCCCTCATGCATCCTAATGAGCTGACCATCTCTGCGTTCAAGCCTCTCCTTTCTTTTCCACACGGGGTTGGCATCTGCGAATCTTTCATATCTTTTTTTTTTTTTTAAACTGTTCTGAACATCACAAAAGTTGACAGACACACAATAGCAGAATGGCAACACAACAATGAGGTTACACAAGCGTAGCGAATGCCAGTCCTGCGTGGGTTTGTCTTGCTCCGGGATGCCGATGGCTTTTAAAAAAAAAAAAAAGTCTCTCGGCATCTGATCACCTCCTCGTATGTGTGTCATTTGTGCATATGTGTGAATTGATGTGTATGAGCGGGATGACAGAAAGCAAGAAAGATTTTGCCAAATGAAACCACCTCTGTCCTTCCTTTTCCCATTTCTCCTTCACAGTTTTTCAAATGTGTTCACAATTTGATTCTCAAAACAGCGGTGCCTTTGACTTACAAGTTAAATATCTTCTGTAACCGTGCTCGTACCCCAAATAATGCTTCCCCATTGAAATGAATGCAAATAGTCATTGTAATAATACATTCATGCCCCCGTCAAACATCAAACAAAAATGGTTTACTTTTGGAGAAAATATCCAAGGACATCAATGTCTTTGCCTTTCTGTGGCTCTTCCAGTCTCTCTGAATCTCTGTTACTGTCCCGAATGCAAACCAAACCGGTTCTAACGGAAGCTACCTACCGAAAATCAGCATCAAGCGAGTGAGTCAGAAATCAAATAGCAACACAGTTCTGTATATGAGCAAATATCGGGATTCCTCTGTGAGGAGAAGGCCTCAAGGTGTAAGATTAGCCTCATTTCTACCTGAGTCACATGCAACACAGATAGCGGAGGGAAAGCGCAAAAAAACAAACAGCGGGATGACTCAAAAGGCCTCATCCATTGTTATGTGCGTATCCCGCAAATGTTTACTCTTCCCCCACACACATCACGGGCACGCGGCAGACCACATGGGACCGAGACGAGAACAAAGCTCAAGTTAACAGCTTGAACGTTGCTCACGTGCGAAATAAACGCGATCTTCCCATTCACTAAAACTGAGAGAAGGATGGGAAGCTTAGGTAATAGCTCGTGTCACCTAATGAAAACTATAATAATGATATTTGGGCCTCCGATATCAATCATGTACCGGTAAATACACAGCAAATGATATGACTGGAAAATATATATTTTTTGGTACAGAATATTTTTTGGTACATAAAACAGGACAGAAAATATCGAGAAATATGTGAATACGTACCTTAACAAAGATTGAGACTTACATTTTCAATTTTAAAAGAAAATCGAGCTGTCTCAAATGTCAGTTTTAAGCCTTCAAGATGGACTTTCACGTTCATTAATGAATCATGTGTTAGTCGCCCAAAGGAAGTAATTCCTTTTTACAGTGACCGAGCATGTTATCTGAATGAGTAATGGACTACTTATGGTAAAACAACTGTATTGTGTCTCGACATAGTGGATGTATACGATGCTCTGATGTCGCAACAAATCAGGCTTTTATCTCAATCTTGAGGGGGCAACACCCTTTCAGCACACAAATCTTAATTCTTATAACATCCAACCCTCTTATGTCTTCCCGCTCCTTACTTCACACGTTCACTTCCTCCCCGTCCTCTTTCCTTCCCTTCGTTCCCTCATCTCGTCTCAGATGCCCAGCCCACCGAGGCCGAGACGGCCGTGTGGAACCAGGTCAGCGCCGTGCTGGAGGAGGCCCACGGGATTCTGGCTGAGCTGCAGTCCTATAACGGCGCCGGGCAGGAGATACGAGAAGTAAGTGTTGGTGGACAATAAACCAAGCTCAGCGTGGACATGTTACACAGATACGGCAATGCATGAGCGTATAACATGCGACTGACATCTACCTGTAGGCCATTCAGAACCCGGGTGACCTGGCTCTGCAAGAGAAGGCCTGGAATGCAGTGTGTCCTCTGGTGGCCAAGCTGAAGCGCTTCTACGAGTTCTCACTGCGCCTGGGTGAGCGAAGAGAATGTTTGTTATCATACATAACGTGCGCGTGACATGTGGTTACACTCACCCAGACTGACACGCTCGCATGCACTCACAACGCTCACTCATTCGCCTACTCACAGAAAACACGCACGCCCACACAGTCAGTCATTCGTACACTCATTTTCACCCTCATATGCAGGTAGCCCTCACTCACTCGCTACTAATTACTTCGCCAACAACCAAACTACCTCCCTATTAACTACCTCACTAGCTACTTCCCTAACTACATACTATTGACTCACTAACTACTCACTCACTCTCATACATGAAGGCAGTTGTTGCTACAGTAACCGTGATGGAGCAGACGGATGAAGTGAGCCTGCCCAGCCGCCTCCTCTGTTCTGCCTACTAACATCGTGAACACTGAACATTGTGTTCCCACTGTATCGCCCAAAGCCTCACCAATTATTCATGTGAATGTATCAGCGCTAATGTTTCCATTTTATTCATCTATCACCTTGCTAGTAAGCTACTACTATCTAGCTAGCTAGTAGCAAACTACTTAAATCCCTTCCTACTACCCTTATGAGCTTTAGCGTCTTCATCAAGGATCTACATTATGTACATATCCACCCTTTTCTTCGACCTTTTACAAGAAGGTAGAGTACGGTATGACTCTTGTCCAATCTGTCATTTTGCCCTCAGCGATTATGGTTGGTGAAGAGGAGGAGGAGGAGGAGAGAGGAAGGGCGAGGGCCCTTTAGATGAAACACTTGACTTTGTATTTATAGAGGGCCCCTATACATTTTTAATGGAGAGATGGGACCCTGTGATACTTTCTCCCACTCTGTTGGAGCCAAATAGACCGGCTCGCAGGACCTTTGAGGCAGTAAGAGCATTTCAAAGGTCACACGGTGTTGTACTCCAGGGACACGATCACCAATACTCAAATAGTTTGGCTTATTTAGTTATATGAGAGGGACGGAACATTAAGTACACCTCAAAGTCAAAGCTTCACACATCTAGCTATCTAGCTACTGACCTACCTATCACCTGGCCGGCTACTTTAGCTACCCATCTATCCAGGTAGTTAGTGTTACTTTTTGAATGAATAAAGCACCAACCTACCATTCTATCACCGTCCTAGCCAGTTTTCTACCTACCTACGTAGCCAGCTGATTAGTTTGCCATTGAGTTAGCTCTATCCTTTCAACTAGCAAGCGTCCCACCAAATAACTCTATAATTGCTACCAGTCTATCAAAATAAAATATCAAGCTTGTCCCTCAACCTACCTACCCATATCTACGTCTAACTTAGGAACTAGCAAAGATTCCTATGTACCAACCAACTTAACTCGTTAGCGTTACCTTTTCAACTAGCAAGCTACCTGTGTACTCATCATCTCTTCAGATAGCTATCTATGGCATCTCTAGTTACCTAACCAGCTGTATGATTAGCTCTACATTATTCTTATTTGCTCTACAATGTCGACTCGCTACCTACCTGCCCATTCACCTACCAAAATATAAAGTAGATATCTCTGACTCAAAGCCTGAAACAGACTTCCACTTCGTGACAAGATTAGAACAAATTACACCCGCCTGCGCAGAGGAAGATTAGTGTCTTTAAAACTCAATTTCTAAAACGTTCTCCACATTTGTTTGCGTGTAGAAAATGCCCTGCGCAGCCTGCTGGAGGCGCTGACGAGCCCGCCTTACGCTCCCATGCAGCACCTGGAAAGAGAGCAGGCCCTGGCCAAGCAGTTTGCAGAGATTCTCCATTTTACGCTCAGCTTTGATGAGCTCAAGGTGAGAAATAAAACATGTTTTTTTTTCTTACACTAAACACAAAGTTGGGCAGTCTATGCTGAGCCACACAATCCTAAAAACAACTACAACTACAGAGAAACTACTCTACAAAACCTGAAAACACTAACTGTAATAAACTTTTGTTGTCTGTGTGCAGATGACAAATCCAGCCATTCAGAATGACTTCAGCTACTACAGGAGGACCATTAGTCGGAACCGGCTTAACAACCAGCAGGTAAGGGTCTCCTATTTAAATTATAGAATTTATTCACATCAATATTTGTGTTAAAATGTCTTTGAGTAGGTTTGTTGTTGTTGATAATTATATGAGTAGTTTTGTATCTGAAATTCAGTAGGATTTTTTTTTTAATTTAGCTGAATATTTGATCATAACTATTTCTGCATTAATACGTTTCATCATTTGTTTTAATTCCTTGGATACTTAGAATTTTATACAGAAAATGTAAATTAGTAGGACATTTGACAACAAATTGAATGTAGAATGTGCGTCAGTTGGAAGCGGAAAACGAGGTGAACAACGAGATGGCCAACCGAATGTCGCTGTTCTACGCCGAGGCCACGCCCATGTTGAAGACCCTGAGCAATGCCACCACCAAGTTTGTCTCAGAGGTAGCTAACGTTTTTTTCATCGAAGCAAATGTCCAATGGGAAAAAACAAAACAAATAAAAAACCAACACAAATATTTTTCCCTTTGTCCACTCAGTTTGGGTTTTGCCGAATAATTTGAATTGAAGTTTATCCTATTCATCACTAGCACGGAAACCAGAGCGCTTACAGGTGGAAAAACTACCAATTATGAGTTGATACTCTGTCTTCACTTTGTATTGAAAATTGGAAAAGTTACTTGTGTTGCTGTTAATAATCGCTCCAAAGCGATGTTTACATTTTAATGTTAAACTTGCCTTCCTTCAGAACAAAACCTTACCCATCGAGGACACCACAGACTGCCTGAGCACCATGGCCTGTGTGTGCCGTGTCATGCTTGAAACCCCGTGAGTACTTTTTTTTTTTTTCCCATCTCCGGTTTTTCCTGTGGAGGCACATAAGCCTTTTGATCATATTCGATTTGAGGTCCTTATAAGAGTACGCTCTCAGCCCGAGTTTCGAGTCAACTACAGCAGTAGCGGTGTGTGTCTTTCAGGGAATACCGCTGCCGGTTCACCAACACGGACACCATGTTGTTCTGCATGAGGGTGATGGTGGGCGTCATCATCCTCTACGACCACGTCCACCCCGTCGGGGCGTTTGCCAAGACCTCTAAAATCGACGTGGGTGGTGTTTTGCTGAACATGACGTTTTCAAGTTGCCTCCTTGGTTGCTGATAATATGAAGTGAACACATGATATTCAAAGTCGGTATGGTAAACATGATTAGTGGATGCAGTACTAAAGCCTAACTGGTGCGCCTCGACTCACTTCAACATAGTTCCTGGGGACCAAGAAGCTATAAGGTGGCGGCGAAGCAAGATTTATCTTTGTCAGAATGGAGCTCCTCAACTCATTTGATTGCAGTGTCTTGGTACAGAGATGCTACAAGATGGTCGCAAAGAAATACTTTTGTAAAAACAAGGCACCTCAACTCACTTTAACTTAGTTCCTTGGGCCCAAAATGCCACAAGATGGTGGCAAAGCAATACTTCGAGTACACTAAGAGCAAATAATGGTGAGACAGGTTCCAAAAGCATTTTTCTAATGGCCTGTCTCTTCCATCCGTTCACATTTAGTCTGGGGAAAATAAAAATTGAACGAAATTATTTTCAAACACTATTTTTTTCCTCCCTACATAATTGCAGTTTGTCTTATAGTAATGAAATCCAAACAAAACTATATCAAACAAACAAAAAACACAATTTCAACCGGAGTGTCAGATTATTTCAAATGTTCAACCCGAGGTTGTTTGTCACCCTCTTTTATAAAATCACCAAAAAGAATTGGCACTCCCAGGGATTATTATTATATTCGACTTTTACGTTGTAACAAGGAGTCAGCGGGTTATTTATTCCTCTGGCGAAAACAACTGAAACAATTTTCCCTCCTTGACTGCTTTTCAAAGCGCTGGCGGGCTCAGAGTATTTTGCTGTGTCATTGTTTGGACCGCCGCTGGCAACGAGGCGGCACGGAAGAATTACTGCTGACCTTTTGTAAGCGCCCGTGTTGTCTTTGCTCCCGCACAGATGAAGGGCTGCATCAAGGTCCTTAAAGAGCAGCCGTCCAACAGTGTGGAGGGACTTCTCAACGCACTGAGGTGTGTGTCCGTCCATCCGTGTCAGCTTGCGAGGGTTTTCTACAAAATATAACTGGAATTAGGACATTACCCTTAATCATTCTGTGAATTGTACTACTGTACTTTTGATTGGAATGTACAGTATAATGAGTGTTTCTTTTCAAATATGACTTCAGCTGTATTTTATACAGCAAAGGTACTTCAATTAGCCAAATACTGCAAGAACTCAATAACGACGATGAAGAAAGACAAAAAGAAAAAAAAAGATTAGGCCTACTCATTTCTTACTGGCTACACTGTTCGAATCACGATGTACATTGTCTGTGTCCTCCTCAGGTACACGACACGACATCTAAACGACGACAGCACCTCCAAACAGATCCGGGCGCTGCTGCAATGAACGAGGGAAGCGGGGATGGGCGTGCACTTCAAAAGGAAAAGAAAAGAAAGAGCGAAACACCAACGAAGGGGCCCGTTTGTTTACGACAAATAACTCCAGATGACGAGAATAATACACAAAAAAAGAGTTCTATTTATTGTCAGCTGTCCTCCATTTTGTCTCTTGTTTTGTAAAGTAAGAAAATAGAGATGATTAAAAAAAAAAGCCAGAAAATATAAGATATATATTAAAATAAAAAAACCGAAGCAGCAGATTAAAAATAAGTAGAATTACCAACAAGAGAGGACGCTTTTATTGCCAATTTAGGTGTGAGTGGATGCAGAGCTGACACTTAATTCCTGCGGTAGTCCTGACAAGTAAGTTTGTGATTCTCCCACCAGGCTGAAGTCTCAACATACAGTGAAGCGATGTGATGGACGATTTCCGGAGAATTGCTTTACAATATTTTGGAGTGTTGAGGATCAGCTCGGTGGAAGGATGTCATCATTTTTATTCTTTTCTTTGAGTTCACGTCGCAGGTTATTACTTGTGCACCATTGTTCTCTCTCTCTCTCTGTCTCTCTCTCTCTCTCTCTCTGTGTCTCTCTCTCTCCCCCCCATCTCCCTCTTTCCCTCTCTCGGTGCTAATGTGCTTACTTGTCATCCACCTGAACACTTTGCACTAGTGTCAAAGTGCTGCTGCTTCTTTAATTTATTTTTATTTTATTTTTTTGGTGAAGCCTTCGCATTGCTTTCTGCTACTGGGACAAGTTGCAAGAAGGACATTCATCACCCTCCTGTTACGTTCGGTTCTCAGGAACAACAACTTGACCCAGGACTTGTTGAGCTCTTCAAAAAAGTATCCAAAACAAAACCAGAAAACACTGATTATATGTCATGATCGAGGCAACTACTAAGTATTACAATCAAAGCTTTATAAGCCAAAATACCAATAAACTTTGCTTCTGTTTTTTTGTTTTATTTTGTTTTTGTTTTTACCCCATGACAAACAACAGTGTCAATCATGCTTCGGGGTCTGTTTGACCCAGGACATTTTCAATTGTCCAAAAGTGTATCGGGGGCTGAGGGGGTTATTTCTCATTATTTATTGCATTAGCGACCACTGTGATTAAGCTTTTGTGCATTACCCCTCACAAATCATCAGACCAACAATGTGTTGGGTCAATTTGACCCGGGCAAAATTTAAATGAATGATTAGTATACTTAAGTCTACTACAAACAATTTCAGTCTTTTTTTATGATATAATTTAATAGGAGTGATGTTTTAAAAATAAATGTAGGATTTTATAAAAAGGAAAAAAAACACAAATTCTTTTGTTTGCTTTTGTTCTGTATTTCTGTTCTGTATTAAAATCGGGTCCATTTGACCCGTAACATAACAGGAGGGCCAAATCCTTATTTCTCATTCTATTTTTCACATACACCACTTTTGAAGGGAAGTCGTGCTTCATCAAATGTGACATCAGCAGGCATCGACGGCTGCAAGAACATTTGCATTTAGTCAGCGAGAAAAAAAATTCCCAGCTTCGTTGGCCAATAAGAGTCACACTCCAAAAAAAAATTAAAAGACTTAAAAAACTAATTTAAAGCAGTGCTGTACGTTGGATGTCTATAGGCTTTTAGTCTACATCGATTTGATCTCTTAAATTATATTTTCTATACAGGGGTATGTGCACAAGCATAGTCTGTATAAAGTAGATGGCATGTTGTACGAGGTCTGGGCGAACGTGTGTAAATAGTGTGTTTTTATTCATTTTTAATTGTTCAGTGATGCTGAAATGGGTGACATGTGGCGTCTTTCTCACGTTGACCATGCGTCTGCCTAATTGGACCATCAGACTTGCCGTAGTCTTAGGGATTTATTTTTATTTTTTCGATATTCCAGGGATTCAGCTTTCATCATAGCAAATGAACTGGAGCGGGAAGGGAGGGGGCGAAAGTGGTGCGTGTGTTTGTGTGCGCGCAAATGTGTATGTTAGGATGGGTTGATGGGATGGGGGCTATTCATTTGCTTGTTATTTTGTACATTTTGTGCAACAATAAACTTGTCATTTATTACATCCACCCGCTGCTGTGCGTCATTACAGCATACTCCTAACATTTATTATACATTTGCATTATTGATATAATGCTCTATTTTTATTTACAATTTTATTCGCGAACCCAAAAGTTCACATTATATTTACTTCATTGGTTTCAATTATCTTGATTATGAATCTTTGATACATTGAACATTTTTGATACATCTTTGATACATACGCTGACATTATTCATTTATTAATCACCATTGCTTTTATGCTCCTGCATTATTACATTCGTAATGTATTTTACTATTTTATACAGTATATTGTTTTTTCCCATCGTTAGGGAGACCGGGACTCTTCGTCAAAAGGGTAGTGTCACGCTGTAATTATATTTTCCACCAGAGGGCGCATTTTAAAAAAAAAATGGAACAGTTTATTCCTTTTTGGCTCAGGCGTCAGTCCCGTCTGAGAAGAGAATAGCACATTCTTCTTGATATAAATCATGTGTGATACATGTGGACTTGTTTCATGAAGAATTCTTGTCATGCCTCAATCTTGGTAGTTTGGGTCAACATGTCTCAGTTGTTTTGGGGGTTAGCCGTCACGTGCGTCATATGTAAAGAATGGGCCAAACCTGTGTAGTATGACTTAAGCTTTGTTCGGTGTGTATCATAATTTTTTTTTTTTTCAAGCTCAGTGACAAAGATTTATGTTTGTGACTTCCTCGTGGTTGGTTGCAATGTGATGTCACAGGCCACTTAGTGAGGCAACACGTTCCTTCATCTGGTACACGTTTTGTGTGTATTACGGTGTATTGATTCCAATAAATACGTAAGAGTGTGACATGAATTCCCGGTGCACCCCTACATTTATTTTTCTTCCATTAGCTTCGTAACCTTTTCAAACATTTACATTTTTGACAGAGCTTTTATGACGCATTACTAGCCAATACTCTTATCAAATGCTAGATGGGATTCAAATCCATGACTTCCGAACTGTGAGGTGTTACATTTATTATTTAAACTATCAAACCGCTTTCTAAACACACCGGATACATATACTGCACTTATATCCCTTCCTATTTTCAATTTACAATTGAGTCAAAATTGTTCAAAACATAGTGTACACTTTTTAATGGACATGTCGCTGCAGTCATATTTTTCCACCACTAGAGGAGAGCAAAGGACCGCTTTTGGCAGACTTCGCCTTCGAGATTGTCACACACAGAGGAATCAGTGAGACTTCAACATGAGAAACACAGTAATTCATGACGAATGCCGCTCATAACTGCAGCCTTACATTTCATATGATATGAGATTTTTGATGAGATGAGATGATTCGCTCCTCTTTGTACATGTCCATGTACAGCACTTTGTTTGCAGCGATGGCTGTTTGAAAGTGCTCTATAAATACAGTTGACTTGACTTGACTTGACTTTTTCATCTATTACTGCTTCAAACAACAAAGTGAATGGAGGAAAAGTGGTTAAGATGGCACGACTGTCTGTTTTATGTGTTGTGTTGTATTATTTTGTCATTTTATGTGAAGTGTTCTTTTGCGGGCACCCGCAGCGGCTCCTCTTGTTGTCTGTTTAAGAGGGAGGAAATTTCATCTGTGTTTTCTTGTTTTTGTTCCTGATTGTAAAGTGTCCTTGGGTGTCTTGAAAGGCACTTATAAATAAACTGTATTATTATTATTATTATTACTATCATCTGTGCTGTATGTTACTGTATGTTACACATACAGCAGAGCGGGTACAGTTGGGAAGGGGAACCCCCCGCCCCCCAACCCACACACACACACACACACACACACACACACACACACACACACACACACACACACACACACACACACACACACACACACACACACACACACACACAGTCAAACAAACCGAAGCCGGCTTTGGAGATGATGTGCTGAAAACAGCGGTGCCTTGAGGTACAAGCGAACCAAAGTGAGTTTACTCAAGATAAGAGCCGTCGTTTGGGCCTTTTTTTTTTTTTTTTGTCTTGGGAGTACGGAACACAAACTTGAGGTACGTGCGCTCCATGCTTGTAGTGAACTCAGCTCAAGTCATTTCACAACGAGCACCGGTTTGGCGTTTCATGTTAAAATCAATCAATCAAAAAATATACATGGATTGGAGATAAGAGTGTGGTCATGGAGCAAATGAAACTCTTACGTCGAGGCAGCACTGTCGAGGAAAACGAATGGGAACTTACGCTGCTGCAGCAGGCCGGGTACATTTGGAGGAGCTTGAGTGCAAAGTGCGCTAATTTTGAACGCGTCAAGGGTACCGCACCTGGACAAGCGCAAGTCAATGTTGAAGGAAGGAAGGAAGGAAGGAAGGAAGGAAGGAAGGAAGGGTTCGGTCGGGGGCAGGAGGCGCCCACACACACACACACACACACACACACACACACACACCTTGAATGTAGGCCCAGGTGTCGGCAAGAGCGCAGAGCTCCCCCGTGCGGGCGACACTCAGCTTGGGCGCAGCGGCGGAGCCGAGCAGGCGCAGGTAAAGCGGGAAGGTGAGCGGCGTGGGCCGAGCGGCGGGGCCTTCCTCTGGGAAGAACATCCTCAGCGCCTCGCCTGTTTGACCCTCCAGGCACAGCAGGAAGGGCAGGAAGTCCTTGAGCTGCAAAAGCCTAAAAAAAAAAGCAACACAACAGACGAGTCATCGAGTGGAAGAGCACCCAACGGTTAGGCGGGTCACGAGTCGTGACGGACAACTCAAGCACTTGTGAGTTTTTGGCGCTTCTCGGCGGTCGGCTGGTTAGCGTGTCGGCCTCACAGTGCAGAGGCGCAAGGTTCCATTCCGGCTTCCAAAAATGCCCGCGTGGCTTTTCTCCGGGTGCTCCGGTTTCCTCCCACGTTCCAAAAACATGCATGGCAGGCCGATTGAACACTCCAAATTGTCCCGAGCTGTGAGTGTGAGCGCGGACGGTTGTTCGTTTCTGCAATCAGCTGGCCACCGGTTCAGGGTGTCCCCCCCCCCCTCCCCCCGCCTACTGCCCGAAGACGGCTGAGATAGGTTCCGGCACCCTCCGCGACCCTCGTGAGGATAAAGCGGATCAGAAAATGGATGGATGGATGGAACTCTTGGTTTCAAGAAGCAGAGGCATTTCAATACACCTCTTTCGCATTTAAACCAAGAGCACCATCTAGAAGAGCCAATAAAGAGATCCCAAATGCTTCCCATCACTAGACACTATCCGTCACTGCCACAGGTACGTACTTTGAGTCCACTTTATTTTGAACACGTAGAAGACGAAGGAAAAACAAATCTACAGAATAATAATCCCAGAATGAAACACGGTGTGGCCAATGTACCAAATCCTCCTTCCACACAGACAAAAAGATGTTGAAAGTGAAAGGCCCAAAACGGATGCCTGAAGTGTTGAAAGCACTCACTGGTCACACTTCAGGGCAGCAGGCCAGAGAACTTCTCTCCTGGACTGATGATATCTTGAAGCGTCTTTCACTGAAATGGGAAAAAAAGAGAAAAGCGAGAAGGGCCAAGTCTTAAATCAAGCAATGAGCTCAAGGTGGATGTTGATGGGGGGGGGGCGACCCACCTCCTCGGTTGTCCAGCTCCTGATAGATCTTCTGCATAATGGCCACGCGGAACTGGGCCACAGGTACTAAGTCCATCCAAAACCAGTGCAGAGCCCACACGCTCTTCTACCGTCCAAACATGAGTCGCACATTCAATTTAAAAATATAAAGAAAAAAATAAAATCAAAATTTGCCCAAGCAAATAAAAAGGGGCGCTCAAAAACACACACTGGTTCAAAGGTTCCATTGCTTAGTGTGCAGGGCCCAACGGTTCACATGCTACACAAGTCGTGCGACGGGAGCATCAATGCCACAAAACGGCTCCATCCTGTACGCCGCCGATGCTCACGTTGTCGCCGGGGGTGGGGGTGGGGGGGGGGGGGGGGCCGTTTGACGCTACCTGAAATGTGCAGAGAAGCGGGACGATCGGACTCAGAGAAGGATGGAAGATGATGTGGCTCAAGGCACCGCTGACGAGCAGCAACATGGCTTGATCTGGGAACGTCTGCAAGCGCGCGCGCACACACACACGCACACACACACACAAGGATCAAAAGAGAGTGTATAAATGTCTTTATGCCTGTCAAACTTACACTAGTTAACGGAAACAAACGAATTAACTATAACTACCATATTTCCCGCACTAAAAGGCGCACTACAAGGCATCAACTAGATGGAGCTACGCTCCTTCCATTCGACTTGAGAGGCGTTCAAGACCACCTCCGAAAAAACGTAAAATGTAGGAGACTGGACTGTCTCAGAAATGTTTGTTCTTTATTCCTTTGTTGTGTATTCACAAACGAGGAAATCAAAAAACTAATTCTGTAAGGGGGGGGGGGTCAATAGAATTAATTTTGTGATTTCCTTGCGTGATTTTCTGTTTTGATACATTATTTTCAATTTTTGTAGTTTGATTGAAGGAATCGTTAATTTATGTTTTTCCGAGGCGGTCATGAACACCTTCTCAGGTCGAACGGAAGAAGAGAAGGCACGGAGACGGACAAAGACGTCACTGTATTTGTTGAGACTGTGAAAACCAATTCTTAAAGTGTGTGTGTTTAAAAAAAAAAACAAAAAAAAACACCACAGCGCTCTCTTTTTTTCGAAGCTGCAACAAAAACTTATTTAATAAAGCAGCGACACAGTTCACTGAACCAACGGCACATTATAACATTGGAAGCATGTCTCCAGCAAGGAGCCATCTTGGGTCGACATATTACGGTAATGACCAGACACAAAGCGCACCGGATTTTAAGGCGCGCCGTGAGCTTTTCAGAAAATGGAAGATTTTTCCGTGCGCCTTAGAGTGCGGAAAATACGGTAAATAAATGACAGTATTTGCACTTAGGTCCGTGTGTGTGTGTGTGTGTGTGTGTCCGTTTCTGTATGTTGTGCGTGTTTGTGTTCATGAGACGCGTGTCCGCACCGACACAAAGTGCGGCGGGATCTGCAGGTTGCCAGAAGTCTCGTCCCGCAGAATGAAACGGACGGTTTGTACGGCTTCCTGGTTGAAGAGAAAAGAAAGAAAAGCTGATCAAGCAGATGAAATGAAAACAAAAGAACCGAGTGTGGAATTAGAAATACTTGTAGGAAGGCCGGACCGGGTTCCGGGAGACCGGCGGGAGCCTGGCGAGTCACGTGGACGATCTTGAGCAAGTGGATCCAAAACTCGGACTAGATGAGGTCCCGACGTCATGTTTGTCAAGACAACACGAAGACAACATGAAGGATTAAGATTCACGTTGAGGGATAGTTAACGCCGAGAGGCTTTTTAATCGTCGGCGGATACCACCAGCATAAACAATTTCTTGTTGGTGTGACGGTACGCCAAACATCAGGCTATTAAGGCGATGGCGCAATTGAAATACTGAACATCCAAAAGCTTTTCTTTCGTGTAAACAGAAACTAAATGTGGAAAAAATAAAATAAAAAAAACGCAAGTAGAAATTTCTCCAATCAAGCTTTCTCCCCAACAAACCAAATGTACCAATACTTGGCCGCCTTCTCAAGGAACCGACGAGAGCGGTCAGAGGTTTGCGCAATGAAAATATTCAAATACTTTTGAGCAAAGTTCAGTCAGTTGACCATCTTCATTTTAGGGCGTGGACGGCAGCGGCGTCTGAATGTCAGGAAATGCGATTTGCACCCACGGAAAATGGAATCACGTCACAGGGCTGATCGCTTTTGGAAAACGGCTGACGACACAAGCGCCGCGGGGACAATTTCAAGGTCCCGCTGAAGCTCACACTTACGTTCGCGTGGACGGCCGGGCAGCACTTGTGCACCTTGAGAGCAAAACGGACCAGCTGCAAACGCGCCAGCGGCGTCGCACCTGAACCGGAGACAAGCGCTCAACTTGCGGGGAGCCCATATCCAAAACCGAGGCGATGCCCAAGGAGGATTTCCTGACCTCGGATGGCACACCACTCGTTGCCGGCGAAGCGGAGCTCCCCCGCGGGACACAGGGACACCTTGGGGGCCGTGGCCGTGTCCAGAACGCGCAGGAGCGTCAGGATGTCGCCGAGGGTGGCGCGCGAAGTGGCCTTGCTGCTCAACTGAAGGAAGCCGTCCAGCGCGGAGTTGAAGCTGCCGTCCATGCACAGGAACAGGGGAACGAGGTCCTTCAGCCGCAGGTAGCTAGACCCCCCCCCCCCCCCAAAAAAAAAAAAACAACCCGTAAAGACAGCGCCACCAAGAGGTGCCCGGCACGTACGGCGTCACGGCGCACTCACCGACTCATCTGGTTCGTCCGTACCACTCGTAGGTAACGGCTTAACTCTCGGAACCTGCAAGGCATTCATTCAGTCAACCTGTTGACTGGTTAAGGGAGGGCTTCCCTTTCACGGGAGTACGAGGAACACCTAAAGCCAATTCAATTCCAATAATAGATCCTATTTAATTTTATATACATAGATATGATTGAATATTTTAACCAATGCCACCGCCAGGTGGGAAACTGCCCCAATGTGCTCAATTGGATATTTGTTCACAAATTGAGACCACCAATCAGTCGGCAGATTTTGTTTGTTTATTTCACAAATTATTGGTTCCGTGTTGAGAAAGGCACATGCAATGTTCACGGCTCCATAAAGATGCTGAAAACAATCAAATAGCTATGTTTTGACTCTTTACTATTGTCATGGAGAAAAGGGGGGGGGGCAGAATGTTACGATGAATTCTGATTCGATGAAAAAAAAAGTCAGGCCATGTGAAAAGTAAGATTCCCCCCATCCCAAAAAAAAACAACAGTGAACGGGCACTATTTGTAACAAGACATTCATGATATTGTGACAAAAGTACGTTTAACAGGAAGAAAGTTAAATAAAAAAAAAAACGTGTTCTGTTTTATGCTATAAAAACAATACTGTTGAAAAGAAAAATACAAATTTTGTTTCAGATTTTTTTTCCCCGTAACGCACTTTAAAATTGCCCTCCTTACTTTCTTTGCATGTACAAGTGGCAATCGCTCTGCTCACTTCTTTCGCCTCCAAAACCAAGTTTGTGCGCCGACCGAAGCGACACATCAATCCGGCGTGGTTCCAAGTGCGTACCTGCTGCGGTCCAGCAGCCGCTGCACCCTGAGCGTGACGACATCAATGTCCTCAAACAGCGTGTCCTTCTTGCCTCTGTTGGTGCGCACGCCGACAACGTTCTGGCCTTTCAGCACCGACACCAGCAGGATGTCCTCCCAGGGGCGCACATCCAAGCTGCGACAATCACACAAACGGTGCGTTGACTGACAGGAAACCAACTCGACACCACACGCAACAACACGCACGCTAGCACAAATATACACAAGAAGACACAAACAGTATCTCAAAGAAACCAATTACAAATGTAGAAAAACTAACAAAACAAAGCTAAAAAAAAAAAACAACAACAACACACAAACCGATAAAAATGCACACTTCAAAAAAACCACGAGAAACAAGATCGCAAAAATACATGCTAAAGGCAGACTTCAAACACATCCATCTCGTTACTTCTGCGTCCCGCGTGCTAGACGCGGAATTTTCCCCCCAGACGCACAGTTCCAAATAATGTGCGTTTTTGGGACGCAAGGAAATTTCTCAGTCAAAAAAAAAAAAAAAAGCAAAAAATGAACTATGGTAAATCTTTTTTTCCCAACAACGATCGCAGTTTGACAATCGCAACAATTGTTGTTTTGTTCTTGCGTTGAGTAATCTCGCGTGACGAGCGAGATTTCCGTTCTCGCGAGACGAGATTGGCGAGATCGGCAAACGAATGCCAAGTCGTGCAACGTTAAAACAAGGGTTGCGAACAAGAGTTGCGAAAGTCTATTGAGGAGATATCACGGAGGAAGCAGCTAAAGTCGGATCGTTTTTTTGCGATAATGGTCTTGTATGCCTGAATTATTTGCATTTTTGCAGCATTTGTTTATAAGAAATAAACCTATTGTCAATGTATATTGTTGTTGTTTGTGTTATGATCAGATGCAATTGAATAAGTACACCCTTTCAGAATTCAAAATTTGGGACTCTCTAAATGCATCATGGGACTCAGACTTTTCTGATCAGCGAGTCCCGCAGGACTCGCAGCAGAAAATGAACCAGCGAAAAGGTGAGTACAAAAATGCTAGAACTTTAACACACACACACACCTGTCCCTGATGTGTTTGAGCTCAGGAGGGAAAGTTAAGTTCCTGTAAAACTCTTGCAGTTTTTGTCTGAACTCTGGCGTGAAGTCATCCATGACCATCTGCCTCTGCAGCGCGGACAACAACCTGGCACAAACAAACAAAAACACGCATGAGCGCGCAAAACACACACACACACGCACACACTCATCAACGTCCAACTTCAAAGGGTCACAGGAGCACACAGCACCTGCGCATGATCATCCATTTGCTCGTTACGTTGGGGCAGGAGGGCAATACCGGGCAGCACACCCTGCACACGAGGCGAGAAAAACAAAAATCACAACATGGACGACACACGTACACACACAAAAACCGAGTGACACTTTCTTAAGCCCACCCGCATCATCCAGGCAACGCGGAGAACATGCAGGTGTACCGAATAGAGTGTCCGGCGAGCTTTGTTCACGGCCCACCTGGCCACCCACCTACCCTTCGGCGTAGAAGAGTTCAAGGAACTCCCGTGCGGCCCCCAGTCTCATGATGGCCGCCGCTCGGCCATCTTGTTGGTCGGCTTTGTTCAAGAACGTCATCACGTACTCGTAGGCGGGGGTGCAGCTGCGGGAGGGAAAACAAAAGTGCCGTCCAATTCGGAAGGCGCGCGCTGGGTCAAACGTGCGCGGGACTCACTCGTAAGAGACGCCGTCACCCGGACGCTTGTCGGCCATCAAGGACGCCATCTGAGCTCGGAGCTCCACTTTGAAGCGCTGCAGCGTGGACTCTGCGCGACGCATTGCACTGGTTATTTTCGTCGGGTGAAAAGGATGGGAGGGGGTGGGGGGGGGGGAGAAGAGAAGACAAGTTGGCAAGTACCCGCTTGTCGCAGGTGGCCGTCGACCTCGGACAGCGTGACCTTGAAGGCCGCCAAGTGGCCCAGCAGCGTGTCGTTTCTCAGCCGGTTCCACAGGTTGCTCTTTTTGTGGCTGTTGCAGTGACACGCGCCTCTCACGTGCCACTTTTCACACTTGCAACGACATACAGAATCTACGCCGTTAACGTCATGCGGAAACGTGTTCCGAATGAGTTGAACATTGAAAAATTTGGAACGGGAACCATTTGGAGAATGCCGGAGTCACGGGCGCCGCCAGTCACTGACCTCGGCTGCCAGTTTGTCGCAGATGTAACAAAAGCACTGGGCACACAGGAGCCGGTTCTCGGACACGGGTTCTCCGCACTCGTCGGTCGCTCTGAGGGGCAGAGGAAGAAGCCGTTTTGAACTTTACACCTCCACTTTTTTCGATGACCTCGTCGATGGTAAGTTAGGACATTTTTTCGTCTGTGACATCATATGGCGAGTGTCAGGATCATCAAAATAGCTGTCGATTAACTCAATCATCGATTCGTTGACGACAAATCGTCACTCATATCCGTGATACCGATTAAAACTTGTTTCGGGCTAACAGAATAAATATGCTGTGATCTTGTTTTGCGTCCGAAACAAGTCCAGGCACACAGCACACACTGCGATGCCTCTCTCTGCCTGTCTCACTATCTCAGTCTCACATCAGTTTTTAGTCAGCGCTGTAGAAACATAATTCGATTGAACCGGGTCGAAAACAACAGAGCAGAAACTAAAGGCCTCACGTAAAAGGATGCCGGGGGCAATCAAAGCGTGCATGGGGCAACAACTCAGCTGGACGGGAGAAGGTGACCACCAAGTCTTCGTCCAACTTACTGGGAGACAGCGCACAGTCTAAAAAGACACAACACGTCATGCTTATTTTGTGCGCTCAAAGAGTACAGACGACAAAATGGCTGACCCTTCCGCGGCACGTCTTGCATATCGATGATGATCAGCGACGATTCGTAGCAGGATTTGTCCTGGTTGCAGTCGGCGTCTTCATCATCGCTGATGAGGATGATGCTACCAGCGTCCCCGGCTGAGCACATCACCAAAGTCTTTGAAAAACGACGACAGACTTTTAAAATGACAGGGGGATGCGGGGGAACATCTTCTTCGGACAGGGGAAAGTGATTGATGATTTCACATCTGATATTTGTCAATCATTCATTTTATTCACTCGTGGCGACCAAATGCAGTGATCCCTCGCTATTTTGCGGTTCGTTTATCACGGCTTCGGTGCATCTCGGATTTTTTCCAAACATTCATAAAAAAATATAGATATATATCTATATATTTTTTAATTTACGTCCGCAGAAAAACAGCGAGTCACATCGAGCAACATATACAGTACTACATGTGTACGTTTACTGTATTTTGTTATTCATACACTAACTTAACCTAACTTATACATGTTTAAATCTATTAGTATACAGCATTAAGAAATGTTCATTACTGCAAAATTTACTTTTACATGCATGTATACCATTAAATGTGGCCTTATAAATATTTTTTATACTCATACACATGTACATGTACCTATAAGTGGGGGGTCGCTACTTTGCGGATTTTCATTTATCGCGGGTGGTTTCGGTCCCCATTAAAACGCGATAAACGAGGGATTACTGCATAATAATAAATACATATTGGACTTCTGAACAGAAGTTACAATTCAGTACAGTATTGTCATTGTCTCCC
This sequence comes from Hippocampus kuda, assembly GCA_901007745.1. Classification (NCBI taxonomy): domain Eukaryota; kingdom Metazoa; phylum Chordata; class Actinopteri; order Syngnathiformes; family Syngnathidae; genus Hippocampus; species Hippocampus kuda. Next base: position 27,220 of record CAAKHF010024475.1, on the reverse strand, counting down.
ATTACCTCAAGATGGGACCAACTTTATTTTTCGTGCCAGTCTGTCAGGATCTCTCGAAGATAATGGTTCTCAAATGGGGCCACTTGAGACTTAAAATTTTTTATCATCTATTGAATTTAATTTATTTGCGCTGGTTAGGGTGTAGCTGGTTGAAAAATACTTCGCTGGGGTAGAGCAATTGAAATAAGTGGGGAAAGACTGCTCGAGACGAGCTCGGCCGTGGATTAAAATTGAAAAAAAAAGGGGGGGGGGGTCGTGGATCGCTGATTTTTCTCGAGAGGACGACGACAAAAATCAGATTCCAACAAACAAATCACATGACGCCTTTTGGCGAAGCCAAATGATTTTTAAAAACAACAACTAACTTGTTGTTTTTAAAAAGTTCCAAAAGCCTGTCACGACACACAGGCGGAACACAACATTTTGCCTAACATGACAGAGCCACAGAAGTGCTTGGAAGTTGAGCAATTGTGAAGAAAATTAAGAATTTTTCTTCTTACCTATCTGGCCAAACTTTCGAAACAAGGGATTTTTTCGCGCGGCTGGCAAATGCACTTCCGGCTGCTGCTTCTTCTTCTTCTTCTTTGACGATTTAACGCTGCTTGGCATTTATTGCGTTACACTACCGCCACCTGTCGCTATTTCTGCGCTCCGCACAACATTAGCAATCTCTTCTTCTTGGTCTCACATTCTTTTCAAAAGTCAGGTCTTGTTTTTAAGCACGTATTGAGGTACTGTATTTCACTCCACCAATACTGTACAATAAACACATGTTTTTATTCTGAAAACGCATTGACAATCACGATACAAAAGCCACAACTAAGGTCTCGTCGTTTGTTTCTTGCTGCTCAGTGTGATCCTCGCCGCCGCTCTTTGCTTCTTCCGGCCCTCAATCATCTCGGCTTGAGTTTTGACAAAGGCGGCGCTCAATGCCGACTGCCCGTCCTGCTCGCACTGAGCCGGCATGCTTCGCAACCACTGCTCGTAGTAACCGCGGAAGCCGTCAATTTGGAGCAGGTAGTTGTTGCGGGACTTGTACTGGAAGGAAAGGAATGAATAAAAGAGCGCATTAAAAGGGAGATATGATGGCAAATGTACGTTTTATTGTTGGTTGGGTCTCTCGGTTATCTCCCCGTTTCTGAAGAAATTGTGTTGGTGAGAGAGTCGAACTGCAAAATGTCACTGTAATCATGTGAAATGTTGGCCTTTTCTTTCGGGAAATAAAAAATGAATGTATTGCCTTTTGGAATAAGAATGTAATTTAGAATGTAGAAAAAGTGAAGCGCTGTCAACACATCTGAAAAATGTTTTTTAATGGTGTGACGATAAATCATCATGCCTCCTTCTTAAAGGAAGGTCAGTCAGTGTCAGTGGTCGTCACGGTTACCTTGTCAAAGTTGGGGGGATACTGAGCGGCAAACTCCAGCTGTTTGATGATGACTTGGTTAGGCCACACCCCCTTGTCACGCATGCTTTTCAACAGCGTTTTGAGGTAAGCATAATCCAGACGGCGACTTGCTCGGCCAATCAGGGCAGAGTACACATGAGTGTTGGGTTGTAAGCCCGCCTCCTGACAAAAAACACAGATACAGTACACTGTTCAGCAGACATGTCAATGATTACATGCAGTACTGAAAATGTAAATATTTTTGTCCCTTATTTGGTGGACTTTAGAAAACGATTTTATGACTTTTTTTTAACATAAGATTTATTTCTAGGTATTCAATTCGTGTTGACTCAGCATGATGATCGTGTTGTAATAGGTTTGGATTTTTTTTTTAATTCAGATAGTTTTAAGAAGCAGGTTTGTTTTATTTTTTTTCTTTCAGAAAACGCTTCACTTTTGATTCGTTTTATTATTATTTTTAGTTTTTTAATTCCAAGAGTTTGTTATTGAGAGCATGATTTAAAAAAAAAACACACGCGCGCACACACACACACACACACACACACACACACAAAAATGTGATTTCTTTAAAGAAAACGTATTTTCAATGTCAGCTTCGGTTAGTTTGTTAGTTGTGGTTAACAATGACATTACTTCCATGTCGGTGAGTAGTTGGAGTCCTTCCTTTTGTCTCTGGCATCCCAGCGCCAGGCTCCCAAACGTCTGCACATCCACGGTTACGTGGCGCTGTCGCATCACACTCAACACGGCCTGCAGACACACAGACAAAATTCGAAATTAGAAATGATCTTGAATTTGCAGTTTCACTTCACGTCTTCAGCTGTGTAGGAAAGGGTCATAAATTATACTTCATGGGCCTGATGAACTCTGCCTAACAACAAGTGACAAGGCATCACATCATGCCATTTACTTGTCATAATTAAACTTGACGCATTGAGGTGAGGATGGTTGTTTATCCGCTCATTTAGATAATAATTGATGACGTTTTTTTTTTTAGTCGTGCCGGTGCTGCTCCTCAGAGGTTGCCACGGTGAAATGGGTGACTCATGTCGCCCATATCAAAAACTGTCACCGAGTCTACACGTCAACCTCACACATAGCATTGGCGATTGGTTTCATCACTTACTTTTACTTGATCAACTTGAAGTCGATTTTTACAAGAAGAACCTGTGACTGGTTGGCATTTGGACTGTCTTCATGTACACACACAAGGCATCCAACCCAATGACAATACCTTGGCTGCATCCAGGTCCCCACTTCTGGCAGCCCTGCGAATGGCCGAGTTGAAAAAGGCGGCGTCCAACTTGATGCGGTGCCGTTTGGCCGCCTCCAATAGCGTCTCCAAAGACTGAAGACCGGGCGCCATGGTGTCCGCCAGCAGCGTCAGAGTCCGCAGGTCGGGCTCCAGCCCGCCCGCCGCCATCTTCTCCAGGAAACCTCGGCCTCCGCCCAGCACAGCTAGTCTGTCAGACGCTCCTTCCACAGCTCCGAAGGAGATCAGGCCACCGCCGCCCTTTCCCTCCAGCAGGTCCAGCAGGTTTGGGGTGGAGTCAACGGGCAAGAGTGCAGATTCTGCCGTTGTGAGTGGCACCAAGGAGTTTTGCGTCTCGCCACCCCCACTTGGGATGTCGGTTTGGCCGAGCAGTTGACGCTCCAGAAGATCAACGTCCACTCGTTTGCCGGACTTGATGTGGGACTCGTTTGACTGGAGCAGGATGCCAGAGGCCAGTCCGGGGTCACCAATCCGACAATCCCTTGCGGTCCTCAAGAGCAGGTTGTAGTTCTTGGAGTCGGGAGCGAGGCCGGACTTGAGCATCTGCCGCCACACCTGTAAACGCAAAAACGACTTATGACGCTTTCACACTAAGAGACGCTTTGGAAACGTGTGCTTACGAAAATTCAAAGTACTCCAAAAAAAGGTTGGCGTGTCCATATGCGGAATGAAACCCTGTAGCAGATTAAATTTGCATCATGTGCGATGGTCGAATATTTTGGCAGACTAAAATTGTGACGTAAGCTAACGGTCTGGGGACCGCAGCGTTTTCTGAAGCGATGAACCGCAATTGCGTATCTCCTTGTGTTTCATTGTAAAATGCCAATGTCTGAAATCATTGGAAAAAAACAAGAACAACAACAAGACAAATGCTGCATTTAATCTATCTGACAAACAGCTGCTGCTGTTTTGGTCAGCAACAGAGCGGTTCAAAAGAAAGACCTGCAAAGCCAGCCTGAATCCGAGCTCTTTGTCGTTCAGACATCCCATCAGCAAGTAGTGAAACGTCTCCTGAGTAACGGCGTGACCGACATCCAGCATTTCCTGGAAAAGTACAAACACACCATGAAGCACAAATAGGATTTAAAAAAAAATAATTCTACAGAAATGACAGACTGGGTTTGACTTAGCTGTGTTTTTTTTTTCTTCAAGTCAAGATAACAACACGAGCTACTGGATGGACCTTGTTTGGTAGCGAATGAATTAGCCATTAGAAAAGCTACCTAGAGTGCTCGCTTCAAACTGTTTAGTCTCACTTGAAGTTTACGAATAAACTAATCAAAATACAATGAGAATTACACACCGTGTATTTATTATATTATTATATATTATGTATATTGCAGACCAAATCTTGATGAAAGTCGTGCTGTTTCAGTGCAAGCGCAATATACAAAATGTCATCCATACGCGAACAAAGTTGCACCGTGATAACCCTCTCAGCATTTTTTTTTAAAGACACATAACACACATAAACGGAAGACAAATTGCACGTCGGCGCACACAGACCCTGAGCGTGTGCATGCAGGCGTGCAGGTTGCCGCTGAGCGCATGCCACTTGAGGACGGCGTGGTAGGTGGCCGCGCCGAGAGTGAGGTTCTTGCGTCTCACTTCCTGTTCCAGCTTGAGCGCCTTCTCCAGAGCCGCGTGTTTGTGCGGCGACTCTGCGCAGGCGTTGAACAGAGCCGTGTAGGTGGCGTCCGACGCCTCTAGACCTCGCTTCTTCAGCTGCAAGGCACACGTGTTCGAAAGCACAATGACCTTTATTTGGACAAATACTGTATATAGGAATAAGCGACGAGTTAAGGCGAGGCGTTTATTTTTGTTCAAGTGGATGATTTCTTATGAGAGTGGAGGCATGCAGTGGACTGAATAAAATAATAAAAAATAATAGAGATGACATTTATTCAAGTGTTCGGGGGTCCTGATAAGCGCTTTAATAGACTGTGTAAGATAATGTCCTGGAAAATAGTAACACATAAGCGTCGTTTGCAGAAATTGCTTCTTTGAAATTGTGTGAACAAAAATGCAGTTTTTAACAGACTTTTACATAGTATATATAAAATCAAAAAGGAATGCATGCTAAGAATAAAAATAATTGATCTTTCATATTCAAAGAAATTGGCGTTTAAGTTTATTTAAAAGGTTGGCTGAATGAATACATTGGGATCATATTAAATCACAAATTTGATATGAAACAATATTTAATCTTTCAAAAGACATAAATCAGGGGTGTCAAACTCATTATTGTCGTGGGCCACATTTTAGTTAGCGTTTCCCTTGGAGAGCCATGATGACTGGCAGCATATAAAAAAGTCAATAATAACGGTTTATTCAACTCTTGATTAAGTTACTGTAATGAGGGGTTTGCTCACCAGAAAATGCTTATAATATGTGTCCAATTTATTAAATGTGAGAATTTTAAATTTTGGTCGAGATTTTTAGCAAGCATCATGGACTGGACATGTTTGATTTGCTTTCGCAGGCCACATCAAATGATGTGGCGGTCCAGATCTGGCCCCCCGGACCTTGAGTTTGACACCTGTGACATAAATGAATACTTAAACACATCTTAATATCAATAATTTTACGTATATATACGAATATGAAGAAAAAAAGGTTCATATATATATTTTACTACACGTGTGTGCCATGTGAGGCGTCCTCACGTCATTGTAGAGCTTGAAGGCCTTGTTGAGGTGTCCGGCTCGCCCGCAGCCTCCGATGAGCACGCTGTAGTTGTACTCCTCCGGCTGCAGCCGCTCTCCGCGCAGCATGTCTTTCTCAAACGTCTCCAAGGCCTCCTCAAGCTCAAATGTCAGCATTTCCATCGATCAGCCACACAGCATTTTTGCAAAAAACATGGATGCATCGCGGTCACGTTTGCGACTCTTACTTATCTCAAGTGCCATTCTTTTGAGAATAGAAGCTTCTCACTGGCCTGGTACCTTTTCTAGGGATGACTGCTTTCCCGCTGGACCAAAACCTTGTCTTGAGACAAGACTGGAACCTTGCCAAGAGACTCACCATTTCCCTCAAGATGAGCACCCTCATTATCTCAGTGCCAGAAGCTTTTCTCTAAACCGGGGGTCTCAAATTCCATTCTTTGAGGGCCGCTTTCCTGCTTGTTTTCTGTCTCCCTGCTGCAACACACCCGATTCAAATGATCAGGGCCTTTGTCAGGCCTCGACAGAACTTGCTGATGAGCTGATCATTTGGATCGGGTGTGTTACGGCAGGGAGAGATGGAAAACGAGCAGAAAGCGGCCCTCGAGGACCGGCGTTTGAGACCCTTACTGTCATCAGCAAGCGATGCAGAAGCCTGATATTGAGCCTGTTCATTTGAATTAGATGTGTTGCAACAGGGAGAGTTGGAAAACATGCAGGTCGGCAGCGCTCCAGGATCTGAGTTTGACCTCTCGAGACTAAACCTTCTCTCACGACTATTGTATTAGATCTTTCGCGCTCATCTCCAAGCTTCTCTCGTGACTAAAACCTTTCCTTGGTACGACGACTTTGAGAAGCATCTTTGGGACTTCACCATTTTGTTGTTATTCGGACATCGTGTGGTAAAGTACCTTGTCTCGAGACTTGGACTTTGCCTGGGTACTAGAGTCTCTTGAAGACTAGAACCTTAATTTCTACGTGGCATAATCAATTTTCTTGGGACTAGGTTACAAATAACACTCACCTTCCCAGCTTTAATCAGCTTCTTGCATTGCAAGAAGTACCAATAGGTGGTATTTCTCCTGCCGGGCCTGCGTGAAGTTTCCTCCGGCTTCTGGTCGTCGTCGTCTTGTTGGTAGCTCAGGTCCAACATCTCCGGGCTAACTTTACGAAACGACCTCCGGCCGGAAATTTCGGCGGAAAGGGTGCCGAAGTCTTCATCAGACGGCGAGGCGAACTCCGCGTCCTGCCGCCACGCGGAATCTGACAGGGAGATCCGTCTGACGTGCACACCGTCGGGAGTGAGGAAGAGCCTCACCGCGGGTGATGGTGGCGCTCCAGAGCGGCGAGCAGCTCGCTTGGTGACCGCTGATAGACGGGACAATTTAGCACTCATGAGTGACATGGTTGCCCCATTTCGGCAGCACAAAGTTGCTAAGGACGGAAACATGGTTAAAAAAATAAAACGAACAGATCCCAGGCCCCAAAGAAGCTATTAATCATCTGTAGACAATTTATCGTGCTGTTGTTTGACGAAACTGCCCGGGTGCGTCATGCGCGCCGCCATGTTTGATAAGACAGGAGTAATCGAGAGTCGAGCAAATAAAAACGAGACCAAATATGATCAACTCCTCTGGCACAATTGAAATGCAAATCAGAATAACATTGCTAAGTAAAAGAAAAATACAAATAAAAAAACCCGAAACAGATTGAAAAAGTAACATTAAAAAAAATCGATCATTTAAAATAAAACTAAAAATTCTATGACGGAAGCTAAGACTGTTTACGAGGTAACATTTGAATATGTATCATTTTAATTTCCTTTTAGTGTCGGATTTTATTGTGAAAGGGAAAAAAGTATTTTAAAAAAAAATCATAATTTATTGTAACGTAGGTCCAACATATACGTTTGTAAACAAATACATCTCTTCATTTGGCACTTATAAAAGAGTGGCATGTTATTCCCCCCCAACCATTTTTTTTTTTTTTGCCCATTTGAGGCATACAAGGTAAGATTAGAAAGAAATGTGCTTGAAAATGCTACAAAACAAGCCAAATCAGTCATTTCAAGTGTCAACTTCAGCAGCAGCACCAATGGCGTTAGGATTGTGTTGGCATCACCATGGTGACAAATGCGGCGGCTGGGCCACGTGACTCTGAAATAACGTGATGCCGTCCAACAGGGTGAGCGGGATGTCTCTGATGACGGAAGGCAGGTCTTCGTGCTGTATCGGGTAAATGACTGCAGAGAGGCCCGGACGCTCGGAGGAAAACCTGCAAGAGAAACGCACAAAATATTAACAAAGCATGTCATGTCATTGTCAACACTGCTTATGCTGTACAGGGTCACTCGGGAGTCAGAGTCCAACCCAGCTGACTTTGGGCGAAAGGCGAAATCCTGAAGTGGTTGCCAGCCAGTCGCAGAGCAAAAAAAAAAAGAGACCAACAACCACAGCCACACCGTCAATGAGCAGGAGCCGAACCCACGCTGCCTGCACTTACCCAAAACATGAATCGCTAATAGAAATCACACAGCCATAAATTTATGCTTTTATGCAGACCTGTCAAGGAGAGTTTTCTGGAGATTGCGGCAGGCCACCAAGGTGCCACCGGTGAACATGTGGCACATGACCAGGCGGCCGCAGTGCTCCACAAATGACTCAGCCGCCGCCCCCTCGAAGGAGCCGTTGCGCGAGATGAGGCAAAAGCGTTGCAGGAGAGAGCAGCAGGAGAGGGCGTCGAAGAAGGACGAGTTGGCGCTCAAATAGGGCTGCTCTAACCTGAATATACACAATCACAACAAATATGGTCAAAATGAGCCGAAAATGTGACCTTTGAACCAAAATGGTAGAGTTCCTGTGTTTTGTCAGGCATGGCCTATTGAGACGTCTTTGTGCATCTATTTATGACAAACTTGTAGACCAAATGTCATGTTGTTCGTATAAACCCGTTCTGAATTTTCCAAGACAAGTTTGTCATTGACGGACCTCTTGAAAATTTCCCAAATAGGCTTAAAATAAATCATCGGTTTGAATCAAAACAGCAGACGACATGCATTTTCATGTGTAGATTTTTCATGGCAGGCATGTCGAACAAATGCTTTGGGGGCGTCCGCGTTACCTGAGTTCTCGTAGCTGTGAGCAGTTTCTAAGCGCCTCCAGCAGGGAGGCGTTATAGTTCATGATTTTCAGTGTGCCGATGTTGGCGAGCGACAACATCTGCAGGTCCTTGCACCGCGTCACGAGGTGAGCGAGTCCCGTGCCTCGAAGGACGCCGGGCAGGCCGGCCAGCGTCAGGCGGCGCAACCGCCGAAAACCTCCCAGCGCCGCCAGGTGGGCGTCGCCAACACCGCGGGCCCACGCGCACATGCCGCGGGGCTCCACGCTCGCTCGGGTGCACGGCTCCAGGCGGGGCAGCGCTGACACGAAACCCGGCCCGATGAGCTCCAAGGCCTCCATGGAGAGGCATCCGGCGGCCAGGTGGCTGATTCCCAAGGTGCTGTCCCCGACAGCTGGGGAGAGTAGCCAAAAGATTTATTCAAATCAAAACTGTAGTACAGGTAAGAATTCTGTTTAAAAACAAAATTCAAGAACAGCGGTTGACAGACGAGATTCCGGCCCAACACCAGCGCTCTTTTCTTTATCCTCAACGTAAAATGACTAATAAATTAAGAATCTCACAGGGTCACTTCGATAGAAGTAGATTCGTTTTCATTTGGGTCGGCACGACTGCTATATTTCCTCCCAGTGGCCAGGAAGGGCACAAAGGAGGAGCAGGTACAACAACGGTTTATGATATTACTCTGTTTGTGCTAAAATTCCTTATTTAAAAAAAAAAATGTTGTGGGGCAGGTTAAACAAAATTTGTTCCATTCATTTCAATGGGGAAGGACGCGGTTGTTGAGAGTTTCGAGCATGTTTGCTGAACAAATTATCGCAATGAAAATACTGTGTTATGCAGTTGTGAGCTCGCATTTTCAATTTTATTTTTGTGTGTGTGGGTATTTTGCCAACTTTTTAAATGACATTTTATGGCAGAGGGCCCAACCGATTAAAGATGATGCAGATTTTGATATTTGGCATAATAAATTTCCAATAAGGGATTAATTGAAAATAAACTAAATTAATTTGCCAATTTTCAAAGAGCTACTATTGGCTATTTTATTTTTATGATTGTCTTCTAGAGTAGAATACTGCAGTAGAGTGCTATTTTTCTTCTTTAAAAAAATAAAAATAAAAATAATAATCATTCCGCAATTTTCTGAGGTTGTTGTAGCGGGTGCTCGAACATCTTCACACCAACCTTGGGTTCCTGTTTCCGTGCCAACTTTGTAGTTCTGCACGCCCACTCGAGGTAGTTTTTTCAAGCCCGCTAAGAGTAAGGATGACGAGTTCTGCGCGGCACAGAGATGCGACTGGACGCCGTCCGAAAGGGCGCATGCCGGGAGGGTGAGCGAGCGAAGGTGCCGGAGTTTAGCCAGGCTGGCGCACAAATGGGGCGCGGCCGGCGGGAGTGCGGCGGCGTGCTCGTGATGGTAGTGCGTGTTCATCAGGTTCAAGTGGCGCAGGTTGAGGCAGCAGGAGGCCAGTCGGCTCATGTTGGCGGGGAGCAGCTGATCCTCGGCACCGCGGCCCTCCGAGTACGGCGCGTGGTTGATGCCGCTCAAGTTGAGGCTCAGCAGGCGCGAGGCGTCTCGCACGCCGCCCTCCAATAGAGACCGGAACACCTTGTGAGTACAGTAGGTAAGTGTTCATTCCGTCACACTTTTGACGGATTAATAAAAATGACATGGCGACATGTGCTTATTATCGAACTTGCAGTAATTCTATCTTTTTAAGGGCAGTTTCTCTCGCTTACTTTGTGCTTCTAGGCAAGGCAGCTTTATTTATATAACTCATATACAAGGTAACTCAATGTGCTTCACATTTCCAAAAGCACACCACTGAAAAGCAAAACAACGAAAGGCAGTCAAGGACAACGCAAAGAGAACAAAAGTATCTGACCAAGATTGCTTCAACATACGTTCCCACCATTTACAAATGATTTCAAGCCATTTAAAAAGAAAGAAAAAGGAGCTTTCTAAAATTACTACAAGGCCTAACAGTGAAATTGATTTCAAAGACCTTAATCGAAAGGGGTTGGCTCGAGTTTAAAAATAAACTAGCATTTTCACTTGGGGCTGACTCGACTTCTGTCGCGTGCTTTTTCCATTTCTGTGTTGCATAACAGCTAAATGCTAGTTCACCATGTTTACTTTGAAACCTGAGCTCCACGTATTGACCCGAGTCTGCAGGAAGACAATTATATGTTCTTTTTCAATGGTCTTATTTAAAAAAATAAAAATAAAAATTTGTGCGAGAATCGAAGGGATTATTGACATTTCAATGGGTCAGACATACGAGCTTGGTGCAGAACAAAAATAAACTCATGAGTCAAGGCACCATCGTATTGCAGTTTTTTGGCTTCATTTTAGTTTGGAGCATTTTTGTTTTTTTTTGGTGTGTGTGTGTGGGGGGGGGGGGGGGGTTTCTAACCTGCGGCCACAGGGCAGGACAGCGACTGAAGCTCAGGTGCTTGGGGCTGGTGCCCTCCAGCGCCTGCTTCAATGACGAAGAGTCCAGCCAAGACCGGGGAAACTGCAGGGCCTCCAGGTCGCCACGCAGGCCCAAGCTCTGGGCCAACGAGGGGGCGGTGGGCCAGCGGGCCGGGTTGGGGCCGGGGACGGACACCAGGAAAACGCGGAGGCGCTCCGGAACGTGAACACTAAACACGGCCAGGTAGAGCAGCAGCAACGTCTGGTTCACCTAAGCACAAAACACAACATTGCCTTTCATGGCTTTTGTCGGCTAATCGTCTCATGTAGCTTATTGGTTTCTGTTGATGTATGTCTACGTCTTGTGGAACAAAACTCGAACTATCGAGCCTTTGAAGATGCCGAACAGAAATTTCAGGAAGGGGGTTGTGGAGGAAGCTATCGCCTCATGAGAATTTCTGTGTATTGTGTGGTGTGTTTGTTTCTAAAAATGTATCGGTAGAGTAAAAGTGAAATGGATGTAAAAAGACTCATGGGTTTGGGGGCGAACCTCTCCCGGAGCCAGTCGGGCGCTGAACTCCTCCAGCCGCTCGTAGTGCGGCACGCTGCTCTGACCCACCATCAGGTGGCAGCTGACGCCAGTGCCCTCCCTGGTCACGTCCGAGATGTCGAACTGCAGCGTCAGCCTGTCAGCACACAAACGCAACGCAATTCTTTGCATCTTACTCGCATGAGAGTAAGCCGTGTGAAAAAATACCGTCCAGGTTTCGTGCTCAGAATGCAGACGAAACAGGCAGGATTGCTTTGAATCATATTTAATCAATATCATTTTTTTACACAGACCTTTACATTTTATTTTGTAATTTAGCTGATATGATACTCTTTAAAACTTTCTATTGTCATTTATTTTTAATTTTACTTGAATTTTCTATTTGTATTATATGTACTGAAACATGTATTTTAAATCTATATAAATTTAGAAATTCTATATATAAAATTCACAAAATTACATATGTCTGTAATGCGATATCCTTGAAATATATTTTCTGAACAAAACTCTTGAATTAGATTTTTGCTTTGAAACCTCTTTTTAGCCTTAGAACTTTGTAAAATTGCCTGACAAAGAACATATTTTTAATTTAATTCAGATTTTTGTGCGTGATTTAACTGTACTTGATAACATGTGCAATTATAATTGGTGTTTTACTTTTGACATGAATTTTCATGCATTTTTAAAAAATGTATTTTACATTTGAAATTTAAAGTATTCACTCTAATGTCATATGAATTTACCTGTACACATTCTTTTTCATACAATTCTTTTGAATTTAATTTGCACCTATTTTTTACATTATTCTTCATGGTTCAATTTCAATTTCTGTTGTAATCCAAGCTTGACATTTGATGCATTTGGTTTACATTTTTTTTCTATTTATTTGTGCATTTCATTTTATACTTTTACCACAATTAATTTTGACAGGAAACATCACCTTTACTTCAAATATTTTTTCTGAACATATGTGAATTCAATTATAAATGTAAATGTTCTATGCCACGACACCCCCCCCCCAAAAAAAAACAAAAAACTTTGAATCCAATTTTTTTACTTTTAATGACATTTTCATTTGGAATTTCCTTTTAGTTATTTTTTTTTATCATGAACTGATTAAAAAAATAAAAATAATTTACAATAAATGTTGTAGGATGGCCACAGTCCACCCTGGACACTAAGAATGAAGACTAGATGGCCGGGTGGCTCCCGCGCGGTCCTTACTTGCGAAGCTGAGCGCAGCAGGGCACCACCCCGTAGCTGGGGGTCAGCAGCGTCTGCCGCAGCTCGGCCAGGCGGCTGAGTCGGTCCACCGCCTCTCCCGCCAACTTGCCCGCGTCGAAGCCCGGCTGCACGTCGAAGGCCAGCGAGCGCAGCAGAGGCAGCGAGGCCACCAAGCGAGAGAGGCGCGACGCCGTCATCCGGCACCCGCTCAGGTCCAGACGCGTCACCGCCTTGCAGCGTCCCACCGAGTCCACCGCGCTGCTGTTCAGCCAATAGACGCCGCTGAGGCTCAGGGACTGCACGTGATTCGACAGCTGCCGCAGGGTGTGGCGAACCGTCTGATCATCCATCTGTGCAAGAAGAGGGGACAAATATGAGGAAGATGACAGATAAACGTGTGAACTGTACACCTGTTTGTCTCCCTGCGTGTGACATGCATGTCCATCTATTATTCTGCCTGTGTGCGTGTGTGTACCGTGTACTCCTCGGTCAGGCATACGTGCGCTAACAGACTCTTGTCGCGGCACAGCGTTTGCAGCCGTTGGCAGACGGGCGCCACGTTGGTGAGCAGGTCGCACACGGGCACGTGGCGCAGGATGCACAGAAGGATCTCGTCAGATAGATCGGACATGCCAACCGCTGCAGACGCCATCACGAGGTCTTCCTCGGCCTGGCCTGCCTTGAAACGTTGACCAACATTTGTGGGTTCACCAAAATGAAAATGGAGACAGAGCATGACCGACGCTTGATTTTTTTTTTGTTCACTGTAAAATGTTGCCCAGAATTGTTGTTATAATTAAATACATTTCTATATTTAGTTAAAATAAAAATGTAGTAAAAAAAACAACTAAAACTTTACATGGGCAACATAAACACATTTTATACAGTACTACTGTACCTGAAAATTCTACTCATAAATGATAGAAATTGTTATTATTCATTTTAAATTGTGAAACGTAATAAAAATGACAAACGTCCATGAGCTAATAATTGTTTTTTAAATTATTCTAATTTTTTTTTAATGTCCGACGGGTTTTTTATACAATTACGGAAGAGTGGAGTTCACAGAAAATAAAAATAAAAATCTTCAGAGTGAGGCGTTTGAAAGTGATCCGCGCCACATAAGGAAAGGAGATACTTTCTTGAGTCATGCTGTTGATTCATAGCAGTTAAAAGATCCCTCTGATCACTGATGGTGGACATACACTGAATCATAATCAGAATCGCCTTTATTGTCATTGTATAGCATATAACGAAATTTGGGTGCATTTCGTGAAAAAAATAAAATAGAATAAAATAACGGTGAACAAGCAGACTGGGAGAAATTTTCGCCACGAACAGAACTGTGACGTTGAAGATCACCTGGCGATGTCCCAATTAGCCTACATGCTACATGGTGCTAAATTGTTTATCCTCCCACCTGGTCAACTTGTCGCTCCTTCAACGTCTGAAATGTCAGCAGCGCCGCTCAGCGTGGACACCGTTGACACTACTATTTTAGATGTCAGGGGCTCAGCCGCTGAGGAGACATGTTTGCTTTCGGGCTTCAATTCTCCTCTCCACCGCCTCCCGCTTCGCCTTCTTGGCATGCACGGACATAATTCATCGCTGCAAGACGGCGGAAGAATTTACGCGTTGCACCCAACGCAGGTCAAAGCAGTCTATTTCCGATTAATCGATCAGTCCGAGCAAGATGACGACAGCCTCACACAATTAGCACCAGTGGAGGAATTGGTGAGTTGGAACTTCTAGAGTGGAGTTGACGCTCATAATTCCCCTTGGATCTTCCTATTCTGAATTTAATTTAGGTTAATCACATGCTGCTCGGACGGCTCACAGAGGGGCCCTCCGTCATCTGTCAAAACAAATCGCTGATGCACGTCGTCTGGTGTGAACATGTTATACATCTTTTAAAAGCGGAGTTTCTGGAGATTTGAATGGTGCCCAACATTTTACAGTTGTCAAATTTGAATTGGAATTTGGGGATACCTCAAGCTTTGATCCTGTAGTGTTTTCAAGTCCGAATCAACATTCTAAATTCATTTTCAAGGCAGATTTTGTGGAAAGAAATTAGACGAACATATGATTCGCCTTTTCTTTCTGTTTTCAAACATCCATAGTTCAGTGACAGGAGCGCTTACACAAATTCTGACTGTTGTGGGGGAGCATTTTGAATATTTCATAAAGAGACCAAAACTATGTTGATACTCCAAATGGTTCAAGAACAGCTACAAAATTAATTTGGGTGCACCTTTGTTCAGGCGTTTTTGACAAAATTGCCCTCAGCCTAAGGGGTTAAACAGACGAAAAATGAAAGGAGGAATGATGTCTTTATTAACATAAAAAAGATACATTTATAGTTTATTAGTTTATTTCATTATTATTTTTATAATAATAATAATAATTCATAATTAATATTTATTTATTGATATATAAATTTACAACAAAATTGACAATAAAGTTGTACTTGATACTTGATAAATCGTCTGTTGCAACCATTTAAAGTCAAACGCTAAATTAAGCTAAGCTAATGTCGAACGCTACATTAAGCCAAGCTAATGTCATAAACGGCCTATCAACATTCTTTTTCATATGTGACACCATATGTAAAAGTGTGTGTATCTGATTGCTAATTACTCAACTCAACTTTATTTATATTTAAAAAGCTAAAGATGTACTCCCAAACAAAGTGCTCTGCATAAAGTCAAAAACGGACATGAAAAAACCAAAGTTAAAACAATACATTCATAACAAACATTAAATTCCTTGCCTACGTCAAATGCTCAAATGACAGGGATTGGTTTATTACAGCAGTTGTATATACAAAAGAAAATATGACACTAACACTGGCAACACCCCTCGTGATGATGTAGTCTTAGCTGAAATGAAGTCATTCCCCAGCAGTTGTTAGGCTTCCTTAGTTTGGCGACACAGCGCGGCTCCTCAGACAGCCGCAGGTGAGGTACTTCATGGCAGTCATGCTGATGTGCATGAGCGAGCCCAGGTTGAAGAGCATGTGGTAGAAGGCGTTGACCGACAGGCCGCCCGTCTCGTCGGCGTACTTGAGGGCCACTATGGGCGTGTACAAAGGGTTGGTCAGATTGCGGAATCGCGGACTGCTGGCTTCGATCACCTTCTTGGTGCACTGTGAAAATGGCAGCGGTGTCAAGAGTACTCGCACTGTGGACTGATGCAGGAGCATAGATACAGTACTTGTGCAAAAAAAAAAAAAAAGTCTTACTCTGGCTATGTCATCCGGCGTTTGTCCCAACGTCTCAAAAATGTCCACGGAAGACGGCAGGTAGACGTTCTTGAAGTAGTGCACCGTGTCCGGGTCGGTCCCCGGGTACTCCTTCTGCCGCACGTCTTGTATCATCTTGGCCTCAAACTCCGTGTGAACTGGGCCAGGCTCGATCATCGACAACCTGAGAAGGAAAACGCCAAATATGGGATCACAATTCGGTATTATGTATGAACGGCGGTTTTCAAACTGAGCTCCAACGGTCCCTCGGCTGTAGCTTTCAGGGAGCTTTTCCTAATCCAGTTCAACATGGCGTGAAGGGGACCACACTGTATGTATGAATAATTGGTGTTCAAATTGTGAGAGGGTCCTGGGAAAAAAAAGTCTCCTCCAGTGTAAGGTGTCCCCCGAATCCCAAAATGTTTGAGGATTCCTGACATATCAAATGATGCTTACGTGACGTTGAACTTCAGCAGCTGCACGGCCAGACTCTCGCAGAAGCCCTCCATGGCAAACTTGGAAGCCGCGTAGACGTCGTTGAAGACCACTCCTGTTCAAAGAAAACCAACCAAAAGAGGGTCTCCTGTATATAGGACTGGAATCGGTCCGGAAATGATTTTTTTTTATTTTCGATAAACGATGTATCTTGGTTCAACTATCTATGCCAGCAGTTGGTCGTGAGAAGGCGAGACCTTACATGTTCTTCCACTAGATGGCAGCACATTGAATTGTGCATCCACCTGTTGCTGTTGATACGACAGAATAATCGCTTCGTGTTTGACTAAAAAGGCCAAGATTCCACACGAAGCGAGTGATTTTGTGAGTAAAGTTGAACAGCGATGCTCACGATTCCCGTCTACGTTTGGCAACAAAAATGAATGTAAACTATGCGCCTTGACTCAATTAAACAGCGATTGGTGAGAGGTTTGTTTCTGCTGTCCATTTTGTCTCTGCTGGCGGTCTTCAAAGGGTCAGCGCTTTTACTTTACTCTCAATTCATCACTTGAAGTCGCAATGCAATTTTTCCCAGCGTTCTTGAGTGCAGCTTGAGGAAGTGGCCGCCGCCCACCTTGGAGTCCCATGACACTGCTGACCACGATGATGTGTCCCCCTTTGCGTCTCTTCATGTCAGGCATCACTTCCTTGATCATTCGGATCACACCAAAGAAGTTGGTTTCGAACACCTTCTTCATCTCCTCGATAGGAATGCTCTCCAGGGGCCCCACCAGGCCGATGCCCGCGTTGTTGACTAGTCGGGGAAAAAAAACACAAACTTGGCTCAGTGAATTGGCTCGGTTAGGTCACGACATCGTCAGAGTCTGCGGCGTTTCTGGTGAGTCCGTTGACTCAAGTCAGTCACACGATGAAACCAACCGTCTGTGTCGTTTCTTTTCCGAGATCCTGTGATTTGTTTTCCAATCTTGAGATGGCCTGGCCCCACCTTACCTCTCTGAGCTCAAGTGTGCGGCCCAGACACTACTAGATGTAGCGAGAACTAAGCGGAGGCATCCGAGCGTCCCAGTCCCCTGTGGATCCAATGAGTCCTCTCCCTTTAAGTCCACCCAATCATTTTAGACCAGGGTGTTCAGCGAGTCGAACCGACTTCGGTTCGACTCGCTGAACTTCACTCGGGCAACCGATTCATCGGAATACCACAGCGCTCTGTCGAGTTTTCGTACTCCAACCAGGCACCCAATACACCCGAGTCCGCAGTGTTTCTTGGCTCAGTGAACTTCTGAATATGTTGTTTCTGGAATGCCAGTCGCACAGCCCAATCATTTGAGTCGCTTGCTTCAACCGAATCTTCTTGTCGACCTTTTTTGGGGGTTTTTTTCCCCAGCGACATTTCTTACTCAAGTCACCCGATCATCTTTGTCGGCGAACCGGTCGTAGCGTTCCAGGCGACTCACTAAGGACATCGACGTGGCGATCCTTGATGCCGTTGATGCACTGTTTGACCGACTCGTCGCTGCACACGTCCAGCACGGCCAGAGAGAGCGTTTTCCCATACGCTTCGCCGGCGGCTTCCACCAACTTGTCCTTGCGCTTCAGGTCCCGCATCGTAGCCACGACTGCGGACAGAGCAAGCAAAGGAAATACCTCCAGTGGTACTAAATTGTCTTTGACTGTCATTAACACCGCTTTGTTAGCCACGCGACAGGTTTTGTGATGATCTCCACTTCCGTGATTTCCAGCGGGAATGAGGCCGAGGCTACAAACGGCGGAGCAGAGATTACGGCTGAACGAGGCTATAAAAAGACGCTCACTACGCTGCGCCGTGTCAAACTGAGTTCACTGGCTGACACGTAACACACAAAAGATGCAGTTGAGTGGGTGTCGTTTGAAGGATTCCCCGCTTTGTCTGCGTTGCACGGACAAAATGGCAAACGCATCATAAATGGTGTCAAAGTGGTGATGGGATGGACGGATTGGATGAATCTTGATGCTAAAGATGCTCACGTGCGCCAAATGTATCGCAAAGTAGCCTTAGCGGACTCTCTGTGCGCATGAGATACTTGACATATTGGTATCGGTGTCCTGGAATAGCCCTCAACAGCCCCCATCATTATTGCAACGTATCTTCCGCACAGTTTATTTGGTTGATTTTGGATGCATAGCAATATGAATTAGGACTGAATGCACCTACCATGGTAGCGCTTGTCTGTGTCCTTGGCCAGCATGACGGCCATCCTCAGGCCGATGCCCGACGAGCAGCCGGTGATCAACACCACTTTCTGGCCGCCGCTCGCCATCTCTGTCCGCTGAAGGCCGGGGCGGGATGAGTGCCCCCACCCTAAGAGGATCAAAGGCACATGGACAAGACGCAGGATTAACCTCGGTGAGTCCCGCGGCTCAGGTCCGGTGCAACACGGCCTCCGCCTTCTTTTTTTTCTATTTTTATTTACAAAGAGAAAAAAACGCAAAGAGAAATTATTTGTTCGTGGGTCTGAGAAGTGCTTTGAGCCAATTTTTTTAGGAGCAAGACCCATCTCAGGTCAATTTCATTATTGCTAAGACAAAAAGGATTGAACATTACAAGGGTCATTTTTCATGTCTTTTGGATTTCTGGATGTTACCGGTGATTTTGCATTGCCCCCCCCCCCCACCCCATAAACCGAATCATGAAGAAAAGTACATTGTCTTTCTTTCAATACACGGCTCCAGATGGCCCCTACATGGGGGCATTTTGTTCCTGAAATTTGAGACGGCGCAAGTAAATTTTCATCGACTCGCGTCTGTGTGACCAGTAAATGTATTTTCTTGAAACGTGGAGTACATTCT
>CAAKHF010024474.1:58520-81173 GCA_901007745.1 Hippocampus kuda | reverse complement strand
GGGGGGGGATTGGGGGGGGGGGGGGGGGGGGGGGGGGGGTCGCGTTCACTATTCATTTGGATGAAATTTACCTCTCTGCATTAATAACATTTGATGTAGAGTACTTTTTTTGGGGGGGGGGAATCAATAAATGCAGATTGTTTTTTTTAAATCTTTTTGTGTTTCTGCTGTGGTTTTGTCATGCTTGTAGGTTGTACATTTTTGTGTCTCCTTAATGTGTTTTCTTTGATGTTCTCTTTGTCACCCTTGAGAAAGATCTTTTATGTTTTAAATAAAGGTTTTGAAAGATTGTTTTTCGGTGTGCACGCCAGGACTGTACTGGAGAGGCAGCTCCTCTCTTGGATTTCCAGTACGGCAGTAATATTAGCAGCGAATCAAGAATATATTCCCATGAGGCGTTATTTCCTATTAGGCAGTCCATGCCCTGCTGCAATATGATTGGCTGCTGCCTCCAAGGGCAGGCTTATGAAATTAAATTTATCTATGTACACACACACACACAGATATATGGAGATAATATTGCCCGACACACCTCAGAATTCATCCTGCTGCTTTTATCTGCATTCACATCATCAATGAATACAACGAACCGGTTCTTTTGGCAGCCGATTAATGTTGTCACCTCCAAGAATGATTTGTGGCTAACGTGTTGTTTTGTGTCAACCTAAAAACCGCAAGCCTCTGGCGTTTGAAAATCATCCAACTCATATGTAAAAAAAAAAAGAAAAAAACACAAACAGCTCAAGCATTTTTTTTTTCAGTTGTTATCATTAGTTACATTTTCAGTGCGTCAGTTGACATCACAAGCAAAGGCAAAGATGGTTCTTGGCTTGTTTTCATTGTGCCAAGCTACCAAAACAGGTATTGTATATAACTGACAGAAAAAATACATATTTTCTTTTACGTTTAACCCTTTCATGAACCCTGTAACCTGATAACATGATAAATTGTCCATTGGAGTAACCGCTGCGCCTGAAACTTTTTAACTTTTACTGCAGAAAATGAGTCAAATCAGTACTTCTACTTTTGCTCGGCTTTGTGTAATTTAAAAAAAAATGGCAAAAGGAGAAATACTGATTTGACTCACTTTTCCAGACATAAACAAAGCTCGTCTTCGGTGTGTGTGCATGATTGGGGGTTCTGCTATGCATTCCAGTTTAACCTGAAGCAGACGGCAGGTGCGTTGAAACACGACAGGACTGTTTGGTGTAATTCAGACGTCGTGGCTCCACATTTTTTAAAGGTGACGTATTGTGCGTTTTTTTTGTTTTGTTTTATCACCATTAAAAAGGTCAGTGAAGTAGCGGTGAATGTGTGTGTGCCTTCCAGTTCTGATGTCCCGCGTAGAGTTTGCATGCTATCCCAGAGTTTGTATCAGAAGCAGGCATTCAAGGTGCCGTTAAGACAGAACTGGTTCTGCATCAACTTGCCGCCATAGAGGCTGAAGGACGGCGGAAACAAGAGCGGGGGAGCAGGAGAAAACAAAATCTGAGTCGGGGTCAGAGTCGTGAAGGAGAACAAATGGAATCTATGAAACTAAAGACCCGGATTAAAGTATGCTAGCACGGCGGGTGTTTACACTTGCGAGCCTCCCTGCCTTGATGAAGATGACACTTGCTTTGGGGCCCGTGCTGCAGAACGGGGTGAATATACCAAACATTTGAAGATTTCAAACGAGCGTGGCTTGAAAGAGAGTTCTGAAGGAAGCTGAACTTGCCCCCTGCGGATGACATGACAAGCTGTGCAGAGTTCATCTCAAGTGCACTTGTATAACTCAGCTGTCGGATCAACTTTTCTGATCGGTTCTCTTAATCTGGAATAACTAGCCCTCTGTAGAGAGTCAGATTGTGCCAACGGGCGCATTACATTGCCATTATTTAGGTTAGGTTTGTATGTTTTGGTGTTCGAAAAAAAAAAACTGCCACTGGTACTTGTGCGCAAAAAAGCCCCAGATGCACATGCAGCAAAAAACAACAACAAAAAAACGTGATAATATGGCATGGGCTGGGCTGTCACTTGCATCGTGCTTTTCTGCCTCGGGTGCTCAAAGCCCTTCACACTGTTACCTCATTTACCTACTGGTGACGCAGCACCAGGAGCAACTAGGGGGAGGGCTCCGCATCTTGCTCAAGGGCACTTCAATATGGTTGCAGTGGCCGGGGATCGAACTACCAACCTCCACCTCCATGCATGTTGAATAGATGATCTAGCATAAAACCTGCAGGTTGCACCGAAGAAGAGGGATTATCGTAGGAAGGGGAAGGAGGGGTTTCGAGAACATAAGGCGTTTGTGAGAAAAGCTGGGAGCGAGAGTGAAGCGATTTCCAGAGGAGTTGGTCAAGTCTTTCATCCCCAAACTGTCACTGCACACACGTACCCCCACAAATACGGTATGTAAGCAGTCCCATCATTTTTTTTCTCCTCCAAGCCAGTGTCCTGCATACAAACACAGCATCTGCACACACACATGGTCAGACGTCTTCTTTCATCACACGCATACACACACAACTCAGCGAACGCTCTTCAAACAAATGCACTCCTGATTAAATATTGAAGAGTGCCCGCCTGAGTTTAACCGAGCCGAGATACAATTTCGATTATGGATTTCAACATCCGCAGAAGAGGAAGGGGACAGAGGGAGCTAAAAGCAGCAGGCCGGGGGGGGGGGGGGGGTGATTGCAGCGGTGCCTTGAGATACAAGTCGAATTCGTTCCATGACCCCACTCTTGAGAAAAAAAAAGTATTTTAACATTTTCATGCACCCTGTAACCTGATAACATGATAAGATGTCCACTGTAGTAACCGCTTTCCCTGCAAGGTTGAAATACCCTTTTCCTGTTGAAATGAATGGAAATATCAACAATCTGTTCGAGCCTTGCTCATCATAATACAATTAGTCATTCTATGGAACGGATACATAATATATAACTGAGCACTGTTTTGTTGTCTGCCTATATGTTGTCACTCTGCTTTTTTCTGTTTGATATGTTGAACAAAGGGTTCATATGCCGCACCGTAGCTGTTAATTAACATGAGCATGAAGCGCATTAGACCGGAAGGCTAATCTTTGTGATTGTTTTCAATATACAAGATGGAATTTTATGCCATGTTAAATTTGACAGAGTTGCATTAAACAACTTGAAAACTCTTTTTCGATGAATTGGCTTGCCTCTTGCAAAGTCACCGAGCAAATAGCTGACCCGCGACCCTCATGAAGGCAAGCAGCACACAAAGTCTGAGAAAGCTGCTCTCTTTTGTACCCTGCTACAACACTGCCATCTAGCGTACTCAATCATAAACTGCAGACTTCAGTCAAGATGGATGCCCTTCGAAATGCGGACAAATGCTGATGTATGCCGGTCAGCAGGACGGGGAGTGCGCGGACGGGTGGGCGGCCACAAGAGGGCGACGTGACCACACGGCGACGTCTTTTTAATCTGTTCTCGTCTAACAGATGCAAACAGGCACACTCGCGCACACACACACACACACACACATGACAAATGTAGTCAATAAAATGTGCAGCACAGTCATTTACAGAACTGACGTTGAAGTGTGTGACCGCACTGTGGAAAAAATATAGACCTGAATTTACGGGGACACTCAAATAAAATGTTAGATTCAGTTTCAGCTTAATTGGACTTCAGTTGAAAATTGACTAATTGGTAAAGCAACACATGTCACGAGATAATACAACAATATGGCCAGAAATATATTCTTTATCCTCGCTGAGGAACGACGAATATCACTTTTGACTTTTGTTGTATTGTACTGCCCCCAAGTGGCCATGGTGGGCACGCCCCAAGGAGCCGCAGTATGGCCTTTAAATGAAGTAAAGAAAGGTGGCAAAAGCCCTTTGATGTATTCTTTTATTAAATTTTCGATTGAATTTTGTAATGCTAAATGGGCTTTCACCTATATCTCGCTTTTGCACCCACAAGGCACTCAAAGCGATTCACGCTTTTTTTTAAAACTGTTATAATGTCCTGGATTTTTTTTTTAACCCTCTACTGTAGCTCTTTGCGATTTCCCAGAATTTTAAAATGCATTATAAATTCAATAAGGGTACGATATTGCATGGATGAATGATTTAGACTGCTATTTTTCATATAAAACTACACATGTAAAATATTGAAATCACATGCGTAACTGGCAGATCTCATGAAAGGCCCACGATGGTATTCATGCGTGTAAACGTCATCTCATATCACATACAATTATTTTCCAGAAAGCACAATGACAACATCATATGAAACCAAAAATCATTCAAACTTCCCTTTTGGTTTTTTTTTTCACGAATCATGAAAGGCCAAAAATGAGGAACAGCAAAGTTGAGACTTGAATTTCAGACCGGCAACGCATGACGAGACAATATTGTGACACAAGATTTCACTCGAAGTAGGAGAGGAATTGGAAAGCAATGATGAAGAGGAAAGTCTAGCTTGATCAGGCTTGATGGTCTAATACGAATAACATGAAGAACTTAAAATCTAAAAATTGGAAATGAGAATGTGAAAATTACGATTTCCAAAAATACATACAGTATATGCCACAGATACTGTACTTTATTTTCACACAGGCCTGTTGTCATTGAAGGGTGAGGTCCAGGGTGGAGTCTGCCTTTCGCATGTAATCAGACTGGATCCAGTACCTCGTCACCCACAGGATGAGCGATCTGAGGAAATGAATAAAATTGATTGGAGTCACATCAATGAAAAGGATGAAGCATGAACACGTAAACCCGTTCTTACGACATCCTCAACAAAGCAGATGCACTGTCAACACTGGAAGTTTTTTTTGTTGTTTTTTTTTCACTCTCACTGAGTAATAGTAATCAATGAGCTGACTGGACAACGTGAGCAAAAGTAGGAAGACGTGACACGATGTATGATCATGTTGTATTCAGCATTTCGTTCGGTGCATGTGTGAACATTGTATTGCGGCGATTCTCAAATGTTTTTTACACCAAGTACACACCACAAAAAAATAAAATAAAATAAAAATCAAAATAACACTCGGCTCACCAAGTACCAACTATCTGATTAACATTAAAATACAAGAACATAAGAAGCAAAACATGTACTGCAAATGACAATGTTAGAAACAAAAAAAAAAAGATATAGGTCAAAGGTCAGCGCTATGACCAACTCACAGCGTTTCTTGGAGATAAGTGCGTATCAAACTGGCCTTCACATTAATAAGTATCCAAAAAGCAGCTGACATTTCCAAAAAGGATGGACACCCGCTGCAAGCCATTAAAGTACAATTGCTTCCCACGTGAGTCATCAGTAAAATTTGGCCATGATTTCTTTTTAATCAGTGACTAAACTCTCAGGGGAAGTTTGCCTCACCACTGCAAACCAGCATAATGTAAGTTGCGAAAGCAATCATCATAATTACCGTCTTTCATTTCATTATTTTATATTGCTGTGATTTTATTTATTCTCGCATCTTTTAATACGAGAGCAGCGGTTCTCAATATTGAGTATCAACAATAAAATACTTGGCTGCCCAAATACCACGACGATGATCAGCGATCCCTTCAATACAATACAATACAATACATGCTGATTTATATAGCGCTTTCACAACTTCAAGGGAAGGAACGATCACTAATCAACATGATGAGATGGTGTCAAGACCAAACTTTGCATCGGTCAGCACAAAGGTAACTGGACATTGACAATATGAGAAAAAATGCCTTCAAGTCATCAAAGCTGATCCATGAACGATGTTATGGTTGTTGATGTGGTGACTGTCATCCAGTATTTTTACAAGCATCTTCTAAACAAAAAAAGAATCTCTGAGTAATATACTGTATATGCTGATAAAGGCCTGTGTACATCAGTGAAACAAATGAGGCCAAAAATATACTGGGTAGACGTACGACTTAGGGAGGGACCACAACAAAAAAAAACGCAATATCAGTCACACAAGTGGGATAATTGAAGCCGGAAGGTATTAGGAAATCCCTGCAGTCAGTCGAATATATAATGGCGGGGAGATGTGAAGAGAAGACAAGTTCCACGAGATCAGGCGGTCAACACAAGAGGAATCTCAACCGGGCCAGCAACGCAACATGACCTCCGAAACGTGTAAGTCAGCGACTTGCAGTGATGAATGTTTCCTGTTTTTTTTAGTTCCTCTTTTGGCATTCATTCATGCTCTTCTCAAACTTCCACATAGACGTGCAAATCCTCGCTGTGGGGTTGCTGGCCTTTCTGGTACTACGTGCCGCCGGAGCTCCGCTTACTGAGGCACCCACCATCTTTCCATCAACTGACACCTCAAGTGAGGAGGAAACCGAGTCCTCCGAGCTGCTGAGCTCCTCTGATGTTTGGGAGTCGGTTCTGGCTACCGCTAAAGACCACCAGAAATCTGTAAGTGGAACTTCAAAAGCCTCGTCATTGGCTCCTTCTGTCTGTAATACTTTATTTCTCTTGTGACTCACTCCAATTTCAGTTTGAAGATGAATTCCAAAACAATGTCCAGTTTCATTTACTGGAGGACTACAAAATCTCCCAGCTTCCAGCAAACTGTCCCACCTCCAACTTCAGCAAGGTAAGAAGCCGAAATGGGGAAAACTCTCTTCCCAAGTAGAAGTACACATCCTGATTCAAAAGATTCTGATTCAACTCTAATACTTGAGTAAAAGTAAAAACACCTCACTACAAAGGTAAAAATGACATTTACAGTTGATTACATACCATATCATTTTTGATAACTTGTCAAAGTGAAAGAAAATCACTTTCCATGTCGCCTGGTGTTTAATTGGTAGCTAGCACGGTGTAGACTTGACCTTTCTGCTTTCCAAACGATGCATTCTAATTGCTTTGCTCATGACTTGAACTGGCTAACAAGAAATAAATAATAATGCATACATATATTCTCAAGCAAGTAAAAAACAGAAAGTGGTGCCTCTGGTCAAATATCTGTTTTTTCTATTGACGCAGCTAGCATAAATTGTTTGTTAGCATTATTGATAAGCGCACTTGCCGACGGCAAAGCTATGATTGTTTTAAACACACAACGTATAATTCTCTTTCTGTTTCGTGTTTATTTTGACAGTAAACTTGAACTAGGGTTGGCGTTAAACATCTTGAGGCCTCTTTTATGATGAATAGTTCAATATTTTCCAAACCGCTGCTTTCTGTCAAGTGATCTATACTGAATACGCTGCCGCCTTACTTACAGCGCTGGTATCTCTTGGCCTTCGCAAGTCCTCCACCCCCATAAAAAAATCATCCGAATGACGGCTTCTCACTTTAACTTCCCATCACTGTACATGATTGACTCGCTTACCCTGATTGTATATTTTCTCTCCTCCTAGGAGGCTTGCCTCCACAGGCTGGCCAAAGGTCTGTCCTTTTATACGAGTCTTCTGAAGCAAGTGGAGAAAGAATACCCCGGCACTAGAATTCTGTCCGAGGCCAAACGCTACACCGGACTCCTCCTCTGGAACATCAAACAAAAGGTTGGTAATGCACAGACCGGCAATTTAGCGATATGACTTTAACATGGTAAATTCTCTTAGGTGAGGTCGTGAAATTACACTTAAGAGACCTTATTGGCACTCGAGAATTGTGACGGTGGTCATTTGGCACGGTCTTGCTGGGGCGAGTTTAAAAATAGTTCAAGCGCAATTCACCATTAACCGATCACAGATGCACGCAACACTTAGCAGACTCATTCCAAATCTTCCCCCGGGGAAGTTTTTTCTTCTTTTTCTCGTTGCTGTATTATTTCTTGATCAGACATTTGTTGACGTGTTTAAATTGTTGCCCTGTCCTGCAGATGAAAAAGCCAGAGGAGGTCACAAGCCTAAGCAGCAGCCAGGAGAAAAGCCTGCTGGAGTCATTGGACAACGCAAATGCTTTTCAGAGAAAGATGACGGCGCACAGCATCCTGCGGCAGCTCTACGTCTTCATGGTTGATGGCAAGAGGGCGCTGAGCCGGAGAGACAGGCGCAGGGGAAGACCTGCCAAGGTTTAACACATTGAAGTAGTCACATCCGCAACGAAGGCCGTCTCAGGAAAGTTGGGCAAAGCCTGAGCCAAATTAAGGGAACTTGTTGTATCTGCAGTGAGGTGTCGTAATCTACTGACGGAATGATGATGTATTTATACGTTTTTGAATGACGCAGAGGTTGTTTTATTTTTTTTGCTATTTATTCCTCGAAGAAAATATTTATTGCACAGACAAAAACCCCCTTGTGGTGGGTCTGATTTTGCTATTTATTCCTTGAAAATATTTATTGCTCAGACAAAAAAACCTTGTGGTGGGTCTGCCTTATTTATTACAAACGGTAATTTAAATTATTTAAAGATATTTATCGTATTGAATTGTTTTGAGACTTGAAGTCATGGTAACTATTTATGCATATTTATTTCAACAGTTTTTTTAATTGAATGTATTTTGTTAACATCAATAAAAAATGTATTTGCCTACCAATGAATGAAGCTTGATTTGAAAGAACACTTTGGCAGGGGTCTTGTTCGACTGCAAAGTATCAAATATAACTTTGGTGGGGGTTGATTAATAATTCTCACTCATTCAGGAAGACCGACAATGCGATTGGGGATCTTTCTGAAGTTTCATCACAGATTACATCGATGTCATGTACATACACAGATATCTCAATAAATTAGAATATGGTATCAATTTCAAATTCAAAGCGATAGTTATCAAAATGATAAAAATGGAAGTCCTGAAATATTCCACTCCATGCGTTGGGAATTGAAAGTTTTCCCTGACAACCCCCCCCCCAAAAAAAACCTCTTGACTTACTAGGTCGTTTGTCAGACATTTATTGTCAAAAACATGAAAACGGGGCAAACGCAAGTATAGAATGACATCACAACAAATGAATATCTGTGACCAAATCAACATATTGTATAAAGAACAGCATTTGGCATTGAAGATGCTGGTGGGCTGCTCCCTGGACACTCTGGAGGAGGTGGGCAACAGGAGGATGCTAGCTAGTCTAACAACTATGATGGAGAGACCCTCCAAGCCCCTTCCAGGCTCGTTTTTTATAAATACTTTTGTTGTCTTGGTTTCCCGGACAAGACACTCGTCCCTGCCGACTGCTGTCAGGCTACTAAATAGACAGAAATGAAAACCTGGATTCACCCCCACTCGCCCATTTTTAATATGCTTATATTTATATTTTATAATTTAAAGAATTTTTGTGTACATTTCTGAGCAGAATGTGGAAAATAAATGTTCAATACAAGGTGGTTGTCGTGGCTTTCAGGAGGGGGGTGTTGGTGTGGACGCTGTCGCTCCTCAACCCCAAAGTAAGCTGAAAACGAGCACAAAAAAAAAAACAGTGATGCATACTTTTTCATTGTTGCTTTTGACTGAATATGCCATTATTTTTCTTCAAGGTTCTCTTCCGATGTATTGTTAAATAACCACAAGCATTCATATCTATTCCAAATGTTAAAAAAATAGATTTATTGTACATGAATGCTTTGGTTTTAGAGATTATGCTTTCAGTAAGATCAAGGCAACGGAACCATGAATTAATATGAAATACAGTCTACTTGTCAAATTCTTTTTTTTTTTTTAAACTCACGAGACACCTTGATTTGTAGTCTTTTAAGCATTCACGTCTTCACAAAAACCAAAATGGTGTCAACAAAAATCAGATGAACAACAACAATGCAAACAAACCTGTGGCTTGATCAATTTCAACTTTTCGGATCTTATGAAACAATGATATGCAAAAATGTGGAGTGAAATTCTTAAACCTGAACTTATCTGGACAGTGTACACGAAATCACTTATTAAAAAAAAATAAAAAAAGAACAATATATATACACATACGGTATATTTGAAAACTGTGTTCTACTACATTGTGATATCGATTTCAATGACATGTTCAGTCTTTGCTCAAACTATCACTCTTGGTGAGACACACAAAGAGTGCAGGCGTATGAGCGTGCCCACACACACGCGCACACACACGCGAGAAGACGTTGACACAAAATTAGATGATGATGCCATTTGGTCCGAGCACTTGTCAGCAGTTCACTCGAACTGTGCCGACAATTAAGTGGTATTTTTCCACACGCATGCATTGCAACATCAGGCCCTTTGCCCTTGATACCACTTTATCTGACCACAAAAAAATGACAAAATGACTGGCAGTTTTGCAAGAGCCCGGGGAGAGCCTCGAAACGACAATAACGATTGGTCTCACTCAGCAAAAGTAGTGCTATGACAGCAGAGATATGTTCCATAAGTTTAGGCTTGAGTTTTACATCCGAATTGGTTTTTCATTGTGGTTCTCCTTTGCCAAAAGTGTATTATAATATACAGTGTTCGTGCGTTACCCCAAGACTGAGGGCTCTGGCATTCCTGGATCTGCTCCTCGTTTGAACCCTGTCAGGTGACACAAAACATAACGAAAAATATTAAATATAATTACACATGAATTCTAATTGGGGATAAATAAGTAAGAAATAAGTTTTATTCTGGCCTCGAGAGCATCAGTCGGATTCTAAAAGAACGAACGATTCTAGCAGAGAATTTCTTTCTTCCCCTCCCATTCAGTGGTTTAATTATAAAACAGTTTGAACATACCGCAGTTGAGCAATCATTCAAAAATTTGCATCTCTGAATTGTAGAAATGTGAGGAAATGCCACGTAGGATTGGTGTGAACCAAGTGATGACATCGGCTTCGGTGTTTCCGATGTGACAATTGAAAAAATTTCGACCGGATGAGGCGAACGTTTGAACTTCCCGTTCCGTATGCCAAAACACACGTTTTGTACCCTTACGTGACAGTGACTCGTTTTAATTTGTACTAGTTAGGCGACCATTCTGTTGGTCCAGCTCCCCTGAACTCAAAATCGGATTTATGTGGCTCAGAACTACGAGTTTTACACGACTGACCAAGACCTTCTCAAGTAAAAGTGCTAATCATTGTCTATATTACAGTTCAGTACAATCAAAATCACGTGTGTTAAAAGGTAACACGATAATGCTAACTGGCTAACATGAGACCGGCGTCTTTTATAGTGGCCAGGTGCATTCATACTGACCTAAGTACAGCACGGTTGGAATAAAACCCCATCGAATGGCGAACTGTCCGCATTGAAACAGCTGCTGGAGTCGCTGTTTGGTCTCCTTACTTATTTTTGCCATTTTTGCTTGACACTTCTGCAGCGAGAATGCCACTTAGTGTTACCAAGGACACGGAAACGGAAATACGCCGTCATAGAAAGAAGAGGACGTTTAGTTTTATGTCGCCATCTTGGGGCTGGAAGATGCAACTGCGAGTATGTCACCCGTTTTAATGTACTTTACTCCAATACATTTTCGGTGGGGATCTGTACCGAATAATTTTTTTCTGACGACTTTTTACATATAATTTAAACAAAAAAGTCTGACACGTCCCATGCTGAGTTATACACATTTTTCTTAACGTTTTGTTTTATAATTAGTACACAGTGAGAATCATAGTGATATGCAGTCCACACATTGATGCATTATCAGAGCCCAATTTAATAATACTGTACACCCTGGAATGTCAGCAGCCAATCTCAAACACTTTCCAGTCAGCAAAAACTAATTTGAGTTAAAAAAAAAAAACAACCAAACACTTTAATTCCAGAAGCATTGAGCTGCACATCCTCAGACATATAAAAAGACCAATAAAAAACATCAACAGAATGATGTACAGCAAAAGCAGAACCAGTCACAATTTGTAAACTGACAAAGTGAAACACACCGATTGTCCATCCAAATGATGTGCATCAAACCGTTAATAGCACACAGACGACGGTTTATACTGGCGAAGGAGGTGGCGTTAGTGTTCGTAGGATGATGCGATGCGGATGGGTTGACTTGGGACACAGGAAACAAGATTGCTGAAATTACTACAAAATACTTGTCATAGTGGGCGAGATGAGATATTAAAAACAATCCACAATTTTTCTTACAAATACAACATATATTTGGATTGGTAACCGTGACAAATACTCATTTACAAATATATAATTAGCTTCTCAAGTGCAAAACGTAATACTCCATAGCCCTCTCACCCAAGTCAAAACATTTGTTTATTAATTATTTAGAAGTTTATTCTTTCATTTTCTAGGGAAGGGAGGGTGCTAACTTTGTTATTGCTCATCAGAACAACAATACTGATTGTATATGTTAAGAATGGGTTCATGTGACGCATCACTTACGAGTGGTTTTTTTCCCCCCCCAAAACTTGTGATGGAAGAATGTGGATTTTTCTAAACAAGCACATCATTTACTGGACTGAAGTGTAAACAGACCACAACTTTTAGGTTTCGATCTATTTGTCCAGAGAGTGAAGGTAAGGTTTGCATTGTTATGGGGAAGGAGCAATCTTTAAAAAGCAATAAAAACATTGTCTTTTTGAACTGGAAAGTATTTACAACTTCATTCGATCAGCAGCTTTTCCACTTTAAAAAAAAAAAAAGATTTTCTAAACTACGGACAGCACACACACACACTCGCCCAACCACACGCACAATATTTATACCCCCATAAACTGGTGGGGAAGGTAAAGGTGACTGTATGGAAAATGCATGCGAAGGCAACACATGCCCAAATAAAAATCATTTCTCAAAATACTTTTGCACAGGGAGTTGAGTGACGAGCTTCAAATGTACCCATTTTCGGCAGGTGACTTTAGACTACTCGGCACAGAAAAAAAACGCCACAGTAGAGCATCGGAGAGACAAAAACACAAAATGTTTGTGGTCCCTTGTGTTTGGCATGGCTTACAGTTCCAGGTTACTGGTGAAGAATCACAGGATCAGATCCAAAGGTTCGTCATACAAAAAAAACAAAAAAAAACAACAATTTCAAAGGTCCGAGCCGAGGTGCACGCTGATGCTCGGCGAACGCTGCGTGTGGTTTAAATAGCCCGTCCCTTCCTCCTGCAGGCTGCATGAATAATGGACAGCCTCTGGGGCGGTGTGGGTACTGGAGGGCGGGACGCTACCGGCGGCGACCTGCTCAAAAGAACGGGAGAACACGGCGCTGGCGGTGCGCGTCAAGCTGGTGAGAGTTCCCGCTTTGGGCACCGACTGGCTCGAAGTGAGCGTGAGGCGCTTGACGGACGCCTCGGTGCTCTCGCTGGCCGCCCGGCCGGCTGGAAGCGGGCTCGTCTCCTTTTCCTTGCTGCCGCGCCCGCCCAGACGACACATCTTCATGGCCTTGGCGCCGAGGTTCAAAGTGGTGACGCTGTTGCTGATGGTAATGGTGGGAGGGGTGGTGTCGGGCGCCATCCCGCCTGGCCACAGACCTTCATCCGCTTCCAAGATATCCATCAGCTCATCCGGGGAACCCAGATCCACTGCGTCTGTGGGAGCGAATCAAGAGAGAGAGAGAGACGAGAGCAAGGGGAATTAACCAACAAGCGATCAGCAAGGAATCATTTGTCATTCAGCCCATGACATTCTGTTCACATCCTCCGCAGCAAAAGTGATGATCACACATTTTCGTGCCATGACAATGTGATTTGGAATTATTGCTTTGGACAAAAATAAAAATAAAAAATTACAGCAAGTCACGGGCTGCATGGCAAAAGTTTTCTGTCTTCCAGCAGGTGGCGCCTAAAGTCCATCACCACAGCCTGAGAGATGACTTCCTGCAACCTGCTGTCAAGACAATTTTTCAGACTCCCAACCCCAACAAAATGTTAGTTTAGCCAAACAAAGTAGTTTTATTGGCAGGGGAGTGACATGTTAAGTCCCAAAAGAAGACAGGGAAGGACAGTATTGAGGTCAGAAGTCTAGCAAACACCACAAAGGGAAAGTGAAGACGGCAAGACAGCAACTGCATAGGAAAACACGTTCAATTAGTCTCACCCCCCCCCACCAATAAATATTTGCACACACAAATCCTTTTGTATCTTAATCAAACCCTCAGGAAGAGTTGCAGAAAGAACAACACAGAAAAAGCTGGTGAACAGAAATGCAGGCTGGCGTTATTGTATCCAATGCTCGGATGAAATCGAATTGATCAGTTTCAAGCAGTCATGAAAAGGTTTGATTCGACACCGTCTTTAAATTACGACCTGCATATCTTTGCCCAGCTAATGTCTAATTAGAAAATAAGTGTCTCGGTGCAACCCAGCACTGCTGTCAAGGAGGCATAAAATTTAGTGAAAGAAAGCACCCCAGAATGGAAGCGTTTGCTGTCCATCACGCACACGCACACACAGCTGTGATGAGGACTGTTTGTTTTGTCATGAAGTCAAGGAACGTTGGCAGGAAAATGTGAGGAAACCCGAGCCCACAGGGGACAGAGTGAGTCAAAAAGCAGTTGGACTGACTGAAGTAGAGTATACAGTAAGTTAGGGCTGAACATTTTGAAAAGTGGTGCATTAATGACCAACAGAATGGAAGCAGCCCCCACCCCAAATTATCACCCTTGACAATTTGAAATCCTGAGATATTGATTTGAATTCAATTATTTGTTCAGCCCTGGTGCCAGTAAGTGGAGGGGGGAAAGGTGTGGTTAAAAAGGTAAAAAGAGGGAAATCTTCATGCGGCTTTTCAGACAACGCCCCCACAGACAGTTACCTAGGTTACCCCAGGAGTGGGGTAAGGGGGAGGAGGGGCTTAGTGCTGGCTCCTCCCTATGGAGGCTGACCCAGAACTCTCATTTTCCATCATTCGCCTCACAGACTTCTGCCTCCTGACCTCCTGCCCCCGCAGGCTGGATTCGTGACTTCGGGGTTCCGGGCTGACCTCGGAGGCACCTCCCAAAGTTTCGCCATCCGGGTGGGTGCGGCCGTCCGAGCGTGGTCTCAGGGAGTCTCCGTTGGGCATTCGCTCACTGCTCACGCCCGTCACACTGATATCGGGGATGACCACGCCCCCCAGCGTGGTCTCACTGTCTACACTCACCTCCTGGGACTCTGCCAGTGCGCCATAGGGGGTAGGAGGGGGGGGGGGAAGGATTTTGAACAACACACACATGCACGCAAACAACCACATCATGCACACACATGGAAGAAAAAAAGGAAATGTGCACAGGCACACACAACCATGAGAAAACAAGATACAAAAAGTAATTAATGCGGCATCAAAAAGGTAAAGACACACAAAAAAAAATGTGGTGATCAGAACACAACAGATGATTTAAACATATGCCTGTGGAGATGAACATTTGGATGAAATTTTCACAGAATCTATTTGAACCAATGAGCCAAGTTTGATCATAGTTTCAGTTAATCCACTTTTGTTCAGATACCTAAACCTAAAATACTACACAAACTGTTTACAGTGAGCCCCCGCTATATTGTAGACTTTTAAGTGATGTTTTGTTTTTATTTTACAGTTACAAGCCTAAATTTAGAGTTCATTTGTAAATTGTGTGTGAAGGGTTCAAACCGACGACAAGGCGTTTGTATGCAGCGATGTGGCATTT
The DNA here is from genome assembly GCA_901007745.1 of Hippocampus kuda. Taxonomy (NCBI): domain Eukaryota; kingdom Metazoa; phylum Chordata; class Actinopteri; order Syngnathiformes; family Syngnathidae; genus Hippocampus; species Hippocampus kuda. The sequence continues at coordinate 65,749 of CAAKHF010024474.1, read as the reverse complement.
GGCGAAATCCTGTCAAAAGCTGAGGGCTTCAAAATAAAAGTGTTGCAACTGTTCTTATACTAGCATGCTTTTAATTTGGAGGTGTGACTTTTAACAGAAAATGTTGCGCAGATGTCGGGGGGGGGCAGCATGAGCCACAGTCACATAATGACCCTGCTAATGTAGAACCCTGATTAAAATCGGACTTCCTGAAATTGGTTAATTCCACTCCCCCCTCAAAAAGGAGGGGGGGGGTTATTTTGTTTTATGTGTCAATTTGACAGCAAACTTCAAATGAGAGTGACAAACAGCTTGAAGCAAGCACACTTGACCTCTTGTTGATAAAACCGTGGGCTTGAGAGTAGTTTCATTATTGAATGAAAGTCCGTTTATTGAATAAGTTTAAATCAGTTTAGGTACGTAGTGAAAAACGTTTTTTTTTTTTAACTCATTCACTCCCAAAGACGTTTTTAAACGTCTTTTCAGACTTGGTCTAGACTTGGCTGGTACTGAATGAGTTTATATGCTTTCGCTGTATCGTGGATTTTCACCTTTAGCGCGTTAGGGCCTGGAACGTATCCCCAGTATCAAACAGGGGTTCACTGTATACAAATTTGGCACAAGTGCAAAGAGCCAAGCTTGACAGCATTGGTCGAAAAATGGTCTACGAACCAAAAGGGTGATGAGTGACAACACTTGACAGTGAAATGATGGAGCTCTTAAACCGCTCGCCCTCATTTGTACGGCGCGGGAGCGCTTCTCGTCTTGGAACGTTTGAGTTCTCCCTATTCAAATTTCACGTCACCGCGACCAGGCGCGCAAGCTGCTCACCGTGTCGTTTCCAGCGGTGGCCCCGTATAGAGAGCGAAGTGACAGCATTTCGCGAGATCCTGGAGGCAGTGGGTGTGATCTCCACCTGGATACTTCGCGCTCCCTCCTTGGTGTTGCTTTTCAGAGCCGCGCCCTGCTGCGTCGACTTGATGGCGTTACCCACCTGATGGATGAGGATAAAGCGCAACGTCGTCAAGTAGGGCAAGAGCGGTGCAGGATTTTCGTGGCGAATTTGCAGCTGCGATACAGCGCGTGGCCATCCACTGTCATGGTGTTCCTCATTCTTGGGATTTTTATCAAACTTGTCTAATTTTCCATCGTGCTCTTGATTTAATTTTTACTCACAGAATTCAGTGTGAGTCAAGTGTATCCCGTTTGTTTACAAAAAACAAAACAAAGAGGGAGAAATGTGTATGTAGCCACAACGCAGTAAAAACGAGTGTCCAATGTTGGCGTTTTGTTTACCTTTTCGCCCATGAATCAAGGAGACAAAATATAATGTGAGGAAAAATAATGTGGGCAGAGATGAATAACAAAGAAAATGTGTGTCCCTTGCCAACCATAACTGGAACAAAAGCATGATTGACAACACTTTGATCAGTCTGCTGAGCAAGCCAACAATGTGACTAAACCAAATAAGATTGGCACCATAATCCCTTTTTTTTATTTCTTTCTTTCTTTCTTTCTTTCTCCCCCTCTCAGAATTATGCACAAGTTTAAAATCTTAGAGGCCACCAAGTTAAGAGCATTTACAAGTATTTGCACTATGTCGAAAATTCTTGAAATTCACATGGAACAAACAGAGTGGAAGCATGTCACAATGTGGCTTTTGTTCAAATTGGGGTGTAAGGGGGTGGGGTGGGGGGGCATGCACGTGCAGGCCACTTGATTTGGTGTCAATGTCAAGCAATGTGGCGCAAGGGCTTGACATAAAGCAAGAGCTTTGATTAACACCGACTCATGAATTTAACGTGGCCATAATTTTATTTTTTTTATTTTATTTTAATTTTTTTTTTTATCATTGTGGAGGAATGCACCTTGTGTAGTAATACTGCAGGCTTATGTTCAATCTGCTTCCCCCCACGAGGATTACAGCTAAACAGAGCAGAGTGCAAAGCATGTAAATAATCTAGTGGGATTACGCACGAGTTCGCAGTCCGAAACACACGGAGCAACACAATACAGTCACAGTGTGCCGCGGACGAAGCCAATCTACCGGCGAGCGTGTGTGTGTGTGTGTGTGTGTGTGTGTGTGTGTGCGTGTGCATGTGTGTCGACTTCACATGCGTCCGCAAAAGCAGGTGCTACTTTATGACCGCGCTCACCAACAAGGCTTCGGGGAACAATTCGAGCTGGGCCCGATAGAGGACATCATCCAAGGCTTTGGATCCGAGTTCCGCTTCCCCGTTGCACCTACGCACAATTGATGAAGGAAATCAATCACACGACTTGAAATAATGTGCCCTTAAATACAGAATCATATGAATATCGGCTGTGTGTGCAGGCATGTTTGAAGACTCACCACGCATAGTGTATCCCCGTGAGAAGCTGCACCAGGAACTCTGACGTGACCGTCATCCGCGTGCTGATACCTTTATAGCGCCGTATCTGTTGCCGTGGGTAACCACATATACACACTCTGGAGGATAACCGACAACAAAATATGGAGAAGTTGAATCAATGGAACAGGGAAGTTGCACAAGCACTACCGTGACTATTTGGGCAAAGACCTCTGCATGAGAAGTAAGAACAGCCGTTGGAGAAAAAAAAAAAAAAAGGAGTATAAAAGAATAAATGCATTTAAATTGAATATTATGTAAGTTACAATACTGATTATAGATAGATAGATAGATAGATAGATAGATAGATAGATAGATAGATAGATAGATAGATAGATAGATAGATAGATAGATAGATAGATAGATAGATAGATAGATAGATAGATAGATAGATAGATGTTTTTTTTTTCTAAAACGCAATAAAAGTTTGAATCAGGAACACTGCGTGTTTGGACCTGGAGCTGATCTGGCAGAGTGACTGGAGGGAAGTGGAGCTCATGTAGCTGAGAGCAGCGTTGTAGCACAGCAACAGGAAGGTCAGCACCTCAAATCTGGAATGAAAAAGAAAAAAAAACCCCACACACAAGAAACTTCATTAAAAAATAAAATACGGTAAATAAAATAAAGGCGGCCCGGTAGTCCAGTGGTTAGCGCGTCGACTTCACAGTGCAGAGGTCCCGGGTTCAATTCCAGCTCCGGCCTCCCTGTGTGGAGTTTGCATGTTCTCCCCGGGCTTGCGTGGGTTTTCTCCGGGTGCTCCGGTTTCCTCCCACATTCCAAAAAAAAAACATGCATGGCAGGCGGATTGAACACTCTAAATTGTCCCTAGGTGTGAGTGTGAGCGTGCATGGTTGTTTGTCTCTGTGTGCCCTGCGATTGGCTGGCAACCAATTCAGGGTGTCCCCCGCCTACTGCCCGATGACAGCTGGGATAGGCTCCAGCACCCCCCGCGACCCTAGTGAGGATGAAGCGGTTCGGAAGATGAATGAATGAATGAATGAAATAAAATAAAATGTTTTCAGGAAACTCTCCAGACACTGCGTGTTCAATTAAGGCTGTCAACAAAGCAATTTTAAATTACTTCTAGATTCATGATTTTGAATAATATTCATCCCATCTTTCTGTTAAAAGGTAGTAAGGCGAACAGTTCAAGTTTTTTTTCCCTGATTTTGGGGTGGCCCGCGGCCCTCTCTTACAACACGCGGGCCATTAAAAAATGGATGGCAGGCAGCAAATGGCCCCCGTGCCGTAATTTGGACACCACGGGGGTGAGCTGATGCTATCAAGATGACTTTCACGTCACTTCAAATTTCAGTTGGCCAGCCAACACAGATCTTGAAGCCGAGCTGACAGGTCAAAGCGTGACCTCCCGAGCTTGTCCGCCTTGGGGTTCCTCAAACTACATGGTACAGATCGCCTAAACGCAAAACGGCAACTTGAAAATTAATAAGACTGGACAGCTGATGTTCGCCACCACCGAAACCGAATTACCGCTGGATATAAAATATTTAAGAGTCTACGGCTCCATCTGAGGTGCTCAGAAAAACGACGTGCACATCTGGAATGAAAATGACCTTTTCCCACATTGACATCAAACACATTTCAGGATTGCGTTTTTTTCAAATTTTAAGCCCTTCAGTTTGGATAAATCCTGTTTGAAAGCACGCTAACAACCACTTAACATAACTACAACGTTTCCGTCACCTGTTTTGTGCAGTAAAGTTTTCCCTCTGGAGGAGTGGCCCGCTGTACACCACCCTGCTCAAGCCATGATTGGCGAGGGCCCCTTCCGTCAGGGCCATGGAGCCGATGGCCGAGGGCTGAAAGATCAACATCAGACATTTTGAGGTTGAACGTTTCGTAGAATAAAAAAAAAAAAAAATGGTGAATTTCTTACGTGTGTCTTACCTCATGATAGACTGAGGGTTTGGAGAGGGAAGGAACAGTGAAAGATAATACTTTACTCTGCCCATCTTTATCAACTATTTCCTGGTGGGGGAGGAAAGAGAGGAAGACAAAGGACATCCGAAGGTGAGGAAGGGGGAGAAAAAAAATCTGGTTTTGTTTGTGTATGCACCATGCCGGTAAGAGCTTATACTCCAGAAAAACTGACATTGAACGTGTGGGTGTTTGTGTGATGGGCTGGCGCTTCTCTTCTGTCTGTGCAGTGTTGTGTGTGGACACCCACAGCAACACACCTCAGGGTTTGTGCCCCCCCCCCCACCGCCTTCCCTTCATCCCCCACTGAGTGCTTGTTAATGTCAGATCGATTATAAGGAGAAGAGCAATGGGTGCTGAGTGACACATGACCTATTTCGTTATGCAGACAGGAAGAGAGCGACACCGGCGCGCACACAGAACATCATCAGCCCAAATGGATTCAATCGGCATACGAAGATGAAACGAGATACGAGGTGTTATTCGTTTGTCACGGTCCGTCCATGTCACATCCATCTCGCCGCCGAGACTGCTTTCGAAACAGGCAGAAAGGCTACAATATGAATGAATCTTTCAAAAAACGAGAACGAATTCGGGTGGACGATTTCGAAAAATCATCGAATTGCATTCCCCCCACTCAATATTGTGATGGTGATTTAAGATTTTTTTTGTTTGTTTTTCGTTTTTAAAGCAAACAAGAAATACATTCATCTGTATTACAAGAACAACTAACAGATTTATCAGAAACACTTGTTTTGGTCTTATGCTGAAATAACCGCAAATGAGCGACGAATTAATATGGAAGACATTTGTCTACTTTAACCCTTTCAGGGACAGCGGTCACTACAACGGACAGCTTATCATGTTATCAGGTTATCATTATTGGTGCATGAAATGGTTAATTAGAGCTGTGAAGAGACCAAACACTGACTTGTAATCTTGTAAGCGCCGCATTCACAAAATTCGACAAGTGTGGCGTGAAAAGTCGGTGACAACAATAACGGAAATGAATCAGCTTTTCATGTTTCTTGAAATGGTGAAAAGGGTTGGAATTTAATTTATAGTGAAGCCTTATTCGAATAAACACACACCACACACACACACACACACAGTCCACTCGCCCTCTTCCCTACCAAGTTGTAAATGCCCAGCAGCAGGGCCTCGATGCAACCCGAGGTGTGCGGGTCCCTGGCTGCGCTGACAGACAGAAGGCTCCACAGGAGCTCTGGAAGGAACTGAAGAGTGAATCGCTGCAGCTGCGGCTCACCGCTCCGGTAAAACTCAAATAACTGGTGACACACCGGCTCCAGCAGCTGAGGATGATCCAAAGCACGACATTATAAAAACCGAGGCGCCAGTTCAAACCGATGTCTCAAATATGACGTAGCCAGCAGCGTTCGTGCGTAGATATGTTTGGAATGCCCGTACCTCACTGTAATTCTCCCGGATGACTTTGTAGAGCGCGGGCACAAGGGCACCTTTGTCTTTAAGCGATGCAGCATAGGCTGACACGGCGCTGTCAGGCAAGGTCTGAAACGCACGAAGCAAAGTTGGTCGGCATTGAAGCTCATTTGTGGATCATGAAATGAAAGGTGAACAGATCATCTCGTTACTTGCGGGCAGGGTTTACAAGTGTTCAACGCTCGCGCAACCCGTTGCTTCTGCGTTGTACCGCACGGTGTCACAACAAGGTGAGCGGCATCGAAGTAGACTGCGCAACGCTCCTGGAGAGGAGCGAGTTTTCTTGTGTGTGAGTGTGTGTGCGCGTGTGTGAAAGGGCCATCGTAACAGCCATGTTTATTTTTAATTAGCGCACCGATGGCGTTTCACGTTCCATGTTAGCACCAAGGTCAAGGTAGCTAGCTAACTTAGAGTCACGTCCATGTTAGCACCAAGGTCAAGGTAGCTAGCTAACTTAGAGTCACGTCCATGTTAGCACCAAGGTCAAGGTAGCTAGCTAACTTAGAGTCATGTTCTATGTTAGCGCTAAGGTAGCTAGCTAATTTAGAGTCACGTCCATGTTAGCACCAAGTTAGCAAGCTAAGTTAGAGGTTTTTTTTTTGGGTGGCGTGTTTAAATCAGTTTGACTTTGAATTTAAAATGTGCAGGATATTATTCTTTTTGAGAGGTTTTTTTTAAAATTTCGCTTTAGCATACCTTATATTCTGACAGCCATTCCTCCACCACTCCTTGGTCCATCGCCAACATGTTCCTGCATCTGAAGAGGCGTCACCTCTACCTACACAAAAATACAATTTTAAAATTAAAAAACAAACAAACAAACAAACAATCTTATGCAGACGGATTGCAGTCTATTTTGACTTGACATTCTGAATACTTTGTCAGGAACACTTGAGTTTCATTAAAAAAAATTTATTTTTTTTAAATCAATGGCATCTCCCAAGTCTGGAAGCTATCAAACTGAGGTTACAAATTAAAAGCGCTGTCGTTTGAGAGGGTCTGACAAATGTAGCTCATGGTAGTAAACTGTTCAACTAAACAGCCATGGATAAATGGGCAGGAGGAATGCGGAGTCCATGTTTGGTGTGTCTCTTTTCACGGAGGCTGCTTAAAAGAGCAAGAGCAGAGGAAGTAAATAGTACAGATTCAATATATAGTTTTTTTTGATTTGGCCCATAAAACTACTTTAACTCCATTACTTCCCTTGTGAAACAATACATCCTAAAATCTAATAAGACTTCAGCCCAGGGAGAGCAACAGGGACAACAAATAACCCCAACTCGAGATATGCTTGTTCGAAATGACATCCAACTTTCGCTCTATGCTCCACTTCCTCTGCTGTACTTTCCCTTCGCAGGGCTAAGAGCTTTATTTGGTATTATTTTGGTGCATGGCTCCTAAAAGGCAGCCAGGTGTCCATTTTTGGACTGCGCCAGTGATGAGAATGACAAGTGTGGGGGG
>CAAKHF010024474.1:2757-58500 GCA_901007745.1 Hippocampus kuda | reverse complement strand
GAGGGGTTGCAGCGACTCATTAAAAGGAGACGGATAATGAGACAGAACAGCCTGCATTTAGTGAAATTAGTGCATTGTGGCAGCGTGTTCAGTCACATGTAATAAGGGTGTTGAAATCTTGGGCCGAGGTTGTATGTGTGCTTTAAAAGCAGGCGGTGACAGTCTGAGCCTTAAAAAAAGAAGAAAAAAAAAAGACAGTTTCCCTCCTCAGGGTTTATTTTCCGACCATATTGGTTTCTCGGGTGCAATTTGCAGTGAAAATGAAAGGAGAAAAAAAAAATTCAGTTACCTTTCTATTAAAAATACCTGTCCTGAAAACTAATTCATAAAAATCAGGCATTGCTTTTGAATTGTGTTCCAACAGAATTATTATTTTTTTCCGTCCCAGAAGCGTTGCAGCTTGACAATTGCCAGTTTGGCAAATTCCAGTTTTAAAGTTCATTCAGTGACCATTTTATTTATTTTTTTAAAATCTTTCTATAATGCAGAACGTACAATCATGTTTAAAAAAAAAAAAAAAAAAAAAAAGGAATTCAACTGTTTTTGCACATTTTGGCACCATAAGACAGTTTATGAGGCATACTGTCGTGGAGACTCAGCTCTTCTCCCGGCTTCTCAGTACAGCAGTAATATTACTTGCTCTTTACGGAGGATAAAGACTAAACGCCTGCGAGTGTTTTTATATGGTCTGTCTACAAGTGTTGCGGTACAGTTTGCGTAAGGGTAAAGCACCGCCGCATAGATGCCAATTGTGTGCTTGTGAGGTTTCCCATTGGGTGTTAGCATCAAGTTAACAGACGCCTTGTAGGCCTTAATCATGTGCAATTCTCCTTGTTTGGTGTTTAGTTTGACAGTGATCTTCGGCTGAGAAGGGCCGAGCCTATTTTTGGATGAATATTGACAAATTAAATCTGCGGGTTGTTGTTTCGTGAGTCGAGTTACCCGTCACGATACAGTGCTCGTGATTCAACCATGCAAGTCAAAGCAAAAATCCGTGGCCGCAAATTCAAACATGGAAGTATCTGCAATATGCCCGTCTCCAAATGTGTTAAAACCACGCAAAAGCAATCAATAAATTAATAAAAAGACAACGATTGATGGCCAACAAATCAGTGGATACATGCAGAAAAAAAAAAAAAAAAAAAGGAAACGGCTTGTCCTGTTGATGTACTACTGACAGCCCCAAGCAAGAAACAGAAACTCAACCGCCCGGAGATTACACAACGCCGAGTAATTATGTCATCGGGAATGCATTTGTCCTCCCGTCATCTTCCAGTTTGTTCGCTCTTCGCGACAGGGATCACGACACAAATCAGCGCGAGCTGGAAACAGACAACTTGATGGAAGGAGCAAAGAATCACACAAAAAATAAATCACTTCAAACAAGTCGTAGCGCAACATGAACAGCTCCAAGTAACATGACCCTGAAGGGATGAGAAAACCTAACGCAAGCCACGTGGGTGAGAGGCACAGGCCGAGCATGAACGGAGCGCAAATCAATCGCAAAGGCAATTGAGAGCGAGATAATTGGATGTACGCTGAGACGATGGATAAAAGGAATGTACACCACACCCGGGGGATTCGTAACGCAATTGAAAGGGAGACGGATGGGTCAATAAAAGAATTTCATTAGGCTCTCTGCTTCCTGTGGCAAGCAGATTAATGGAACGGCATGAGACCTGAAAAAACCGATACGATTTTTTTTTTTTGACAGGTCTTGAGAATGTTTCGAGACAAATTATCAGCTTTCCAGGAAGTGAGGAAGAATGTGTCAAGTAATCAGTGTGTGTGTGTGTGTAAGAATGTTTATCCAGTGCCTGGCTTGAACAAACCTGTTCCTGTGAGCGAGTTTGCAAGCTGCCCACGCCTCTGTCCTTAACGTCGCACACGTACATTAACACACGGCGTGGCCGCAACAGTACAACCTACATATTGCACTTGTTGGCTCATGAGATGTCGTCCCCCCCCCAATTCTAAATGGTCAAATGTTCAGCTCTGTTCCCCCAGATCGATTTCCCCAACTTCACAGAGTCGCGCTTTGACAGTCAACAGTCAAAACTGTATGATTTTGGCCTTTGAACAAAGATTACAAGTCTCAGTTTTGTTTTGCCTTTTTCCTCTTTTTTTTTTTCACAAATGAATGCTACATCAGTGTGCGCTGTTTGTTTGAGTTTGAACTAAAGTTCTGTATTGCAGATTTTTTGTTTAAAATGATTCATCATTGGTTTCACAGAAAATTGATGTAAGAAAAATAGAAGCGGTATCAGTTACTTGGTATCGGTGGGTACTCAAGAATTGAGACTCATATTGGTACCGGTCTGGGGTCCCAAAAGGAAAAAAATCCCTAACTGTAGATGAGATTTGTAATAGAGAATTTATTTCTCGTGTTTGCAAAAAAAAAATAAATTAAAATAAAATTACATGGGAAGAGGAACTTGGGGGAAAAAAATTGTTTCACAATTAGATTAATATTTTCAAAATCCTTCAGTACTGCTGAAGAAAGAAGAAAGAAAAAGGCACTAGCGAAATATTTCGAGCAGGGCCTACCTCGTGTCTATTCCCGATACACGCGCATTCTGAAATGTGGGTGAGTGGTGAGGTCGAAAGCTTGAAATGAGGAACATGAGAAAAAAAAGAAAAGACGGAAACAATGAAGCGGGCGGTAGGAAGAGTAGCAGAGCTGCCCCAGCTGCTTTTTCCTGTGGTACAGGCCAGGGTGCGCGATGTTACGATAAACGCCGGCAAAAAAAAAAAAAATGGTTGAAAGTTTTGAAAGAAATTTGTATTGAAGCTGAATGCTTCCCCCCCCCCCCCCTTTCCTGTGACTGCACTTTCAGGTAGCTTCAATCCTGCCCTGAGAAGATACAGGAAGTTAAAAAAAAATGTGCAAGCTACTGTAGACTCAAACATCAAACATGGTTCGGCAGTACTTGGCACTATACTGTGGCAGCTTGACACTGGCGGTTCCTTTTTTTTTTTTTGGGTCATTGTGTTCAAAGAAATTTTACATAACAAAACACTACAGGTATCAGTACTCGGTATTGGTGAGTCCTCAAAAGGGGGAAGAGTCGAAGTGGTATCGATCATCATGTTGCGGTTTCACGATGGAAGTGTTTAAATATTTGGATGACAAACCTGTTAAAAAGCGCGAGGCAGTAAGATCCCAGCGATGCATTTATAGCGTGTGGTTTTTGCTGTTATGGGAGATAGATGGAGCGCTCTAAAAGACAGGAAACCTCTTGTAGCAGCCTACGCGTTAAAGCTGATGATGCATCGTCGCCCAACACGGTCGTCTCCACCCCACCCCCTTCCACCCCTTTTCCTTCATTAGTCAGAGCATACGGGGTTAACGTGACAATTTTCTGCTAGTCAGAAATAGCTTGGAATGCCGCTGCAAGTCTTCCCATTTCAACGGCGCTCTTAAGAGAAAATGAATCACCAGCTTCCACGGTGAATTCAAATGCCGCACGTTACACAACTCGGATAATTCACAGAAGAGTGGGGCTGCGTAGTCATCACACGCTTCGTGACAAGCAGCGCGATGTTTTCCTCGAGCTCCAAAGACCAGCTTGGCTGTCAAAAAAATATATATATATTAGCAGTCCCGAGAAATAATCGCCCACACTTATAATAAGGCGCGCTGCAAGTGTATGCATCTGTGACAAGATACACAACTGGAAATACTCAATTTTGACTGACACTTGTATGTATGTCATATACCAGGAGTAGGTTTGGGTGATTAATTGATTTAATCAATTAATGTGATTTTATTCCACGGATTTTTTTGGGGGCAGCTTCCACAGCTAAGAACACATTCATAAGTGCACTGCTTGCACTAACAACATGATTGCAAACAGAGAGCTTGTTTATAAAAGCACAGTCAGCACTGCCAGGTTGATGACTTTTTCGACGCCTCAAGCATACTGCGAAACAAGAAAGTTGTTTGGAGTCGATTGAACTGAACAATGCTAACAGCACGGTGCCCTCGTTGCAAAAGTAATGACTATGGGCATGTTGGAAAATTGTGAACCAAAGTATGTGCTTCCAAAGATCACATTAGAAAAGATAAACAGACATCTGGAAATGGTGAGCCATGCAATTTTATAATATTCAATTGATGGATGTAAACAAACAACTATTGAGACTCACAGTTAAGTGCAGCCCATAATTTACTCCTCGTATATATTCAAGAAAATATGTGGGAAGAGGACCTTGAAAAAAATAATAGTTGCAATCACAATATTATTATTAAAATAAACGAGAATTTAAGAGTGATCAATGAAACTAACGTGGTGCTGGGAATACTTTTTCTTGTTTTAAAGCATGTTTGGCATATGAGAACAAAACCAAAATTTGAATCAGTATAAGTAATAAATACGTCATTGTCATTTGAATTTTGTATCAGCAAAGGGAGGTGGTATCAATCTATCACCTAAGTCAAGTGTCTAATATTTTGTCCATCTCATGCAGCTACATAAAATTAGGATCAATACCCCTCTGTGGCTTAAATCAGGACCAAGCTCACCTGTTACCAGACTGCTTTTGGGAGACATACAAAAAAAAAAAAAGAAAAAGAAAAAAAGACTATTCATCAGGAACACTCTCATATTAGTGTCCCACTGAAAGCTGCATCACATGATTCACATGATGCTTGGACAGATATGACAACGCTTTACCAAGGCACTGTGAAGTGGTTTGTCTGCAAGGGAACACACCCACACAACAGTCTCAAAATAGAGTCCGGTGCAAAGTCTTTCTCTGTGGAAAATGACACCACAGGTCCGCTTATGCTGGAACCATCGCTGTACTGGATAGTAATTGCATATGTGGGGCTCATATTACTCCACTAGACCAAATTCGCTCTTGTGTTGCAAAATCGGACTGCTAAAATTCAAATGTTACTCGGTGCCCTTGCCAGCATTAGTTTGCTCCGCGTTTGTGTTAAACCAGCCCAGCAAAGTGACAAAAGATTAATCTCAGCCCGCCACACACTCTTAATCTTGCTGAATGACTTCGAACTGTCATGACGATTGCCGACAGGTATAGCTAGTTAGCTAGCTTAGCTAAGGCGCGACTACAACTAAACTGGGACAAGTTATTATTTACTTACTGGCATGCTAGTTGTGAAGCTCTGGCGAGTGTCGTCCTGAAAGTTCCGACAAGTAGTAAACAAGCATCACTTTCCTCCTGCTATGTTCCCTTCAGTAGTGCAGCAGACCCTCTCCTTCATCGTGGTTACTTTCCTCAGTCAAACCATCTTTAAGTGGGAGCTCTCAGACTCAACGAAAGGAAAAGGACGAGTGGGCCAATGAGAGGCGAATAGGAAGTCATGTTGCCCCGCCCTCTGAATTTATAAGCCAATGAAATTCTTACGTTAGTTATTTCCACGATCAGTATAGGTTGTCGCTGTCAGCCGCGCTCTCTCTCTTGACGCGTGATCTGTCAAATGTATTTCAAATGAATTACTTTCAAGAATATTGCACGTAACAAGTGTAATGTTATAATTTTCATACAGCAAATGCTGCACATTCACTATGAGAAAAGAATCTATTCGAACTAAACGCTGTTGTCTGATGCATTTCATTTTGACCATGAATTTTGGAACAATGGGGTATAAATAGAGAATGCATGATTAAATGGAACTTGGTGATTTGTGGGCAGGCTTTCACAGAATTGGGAGATTAAACATTTGTAATCATTTGACCCTGTCCTAAATTATTAGAAAAGATCTGCCCCCTCAACATCCGGTGATGTTCTCTTCATTTCAGGCCAGGAGTATTAGAGCTTGATTATATTTAACCACCGGGGTGACAAAAATAACCATAACACATTTTCTCTTGACCCAGGTAGTCTCTGCGTAATAAACTCATTATGGGTGTCGCCTGCCCCCTCGCGTTGATGAGTAAAAGTACAAAAACATTCAATTGCAGCTTTTTCAATAAAGGGTAGCATTTGTTCGTTTATTACAACATGCATGATACAAGAGTTTGACATTTTCAGTACGGTTATGAAGAAGTGTCTGATTTTGACAGTTTATCACGACCTTGTAGATACGGTGGTGCCTTGGATAAAATTTTGTTTGTTTACCATGTTCGTAACATACACAGAAAAAAAAATAGTATCTCAAATCATCTTTCCACATTGCAATGAAAAGAAATCCCCTTAATATGTTCCAGCCTCCCCCAAAACAACTAAAACACACTATGTGTTTTTAATGAGGGGGAAACAATAGTGCGCTATCATATCATGCTTTTTAACTCAACTCAACTGTATTTATAAAGCACTTTCAAACAGCCATTGCTGCATACAAAGTGCTTTATAAAAACAAACAGTTATGACATAATCAAATGAAAATAAAACTTTTTTTTTTCTCACACGTGCTTTTTCAGTACACATTGTGCTGCTCATTCTGGTGAGGCAGCCTTGCCGAGCTGGACAAACAGACAAAGATACTGGCCTGGAGACTGAGCTCCCTCTCTAGGCTTCTCAGTACGGCAGTAATATGCGTCGTTCTTCACAGAGGCTAAATCATATGTGCCTGTTAGTATTGTTATACTGTGTGTCTACATGTGTTGCTTCGGCGTTAGTGGGCAAATATCCATTCCTTTAAGGCACAGGTGTCAAATTCCCGTCCTCGTGGGCCGCTGTCCTCCATGTTTTAGATCTCTCGCTCCCCCAACAGATCTGATTCAAACGATCAGACCTGCATTGATACAAAATCTGACTTGTATGAAAGTTGACGGTCAGGTCAGTGAATTCAGTTAAAAAATGTGAAAGAACTACAGAGGAGCACCTGCTACCCGAGCTGCCTCAGTTAGGACCTCTTCAGCATGTTGTCTGTATTTCACTGACAACTCCTTGGCCCTCCTGACTTCCTTCATGTTCTTTTCCAGATTCTCATGAAGTCTCCCTTGGTCCTGGTAAGTCGCCGTGACCCTCTTCACCTGTTCGGCAATTTGAACCTGGCTTCGAAGTAGCCAGCCAATCAGCTCTTGAAGGATTGCACCTTTCGATATGGCGGCCTTGGTGTTCTCAGAAGTGCACTTCAGCTCTTCTTGAGCGAACCGCAGAGCGGGAGGAAATAAAGTCTCATTATCTGCTCCGTCTGAATCCACGGGAACCACAGAGAGGGAGAAGTCGTAGCCCTTCATCCTGAGTGAGACCTTGCATTTGTCTCCTTGAAGACCAATGATAGGAAGTTGAAAAAAATGAAAAAAAGGGTCTCATTGAAACTCTTTTGTCCTTTCCTCAAACCACTTACTGTGTTCTTCTCTGATCTTGGCCACGCATGCGGATATCGTCAGATGATCGTTGTGTGTGCAGCCGCAACTCTTTTGCAGGTTTCGAATGTGTAGAACCATGTTCTCATAACGTTCTTGCAGCTCATTGAAGGTCTCGGCCACGTCGGAAAACCTCAAATCCAGTTCCGGCACGCACACCCGTTTCATCACCAGTCTGCCGGTCTGCTGCACATCTAGCACAAAAAAATAAAATAAAAATCACCAAACCGCGCAGGTTGTTCACATATTGCCGTGCCCATCATAACACCTTTTCTGTGTTCTGGATGACATACCGCTCTGTACTGGTCGTGTTAGCCTGGCGGATTCAGATCCATTTAATTCAGGTGGACAAGGCTGCAAGAGAGGCTGCCTCTGATGATGAGAGTCAAGTAAAAATAAAACCAAAAACGGGATGAATAAGATAACATAACTATGAATGGCATTCCGTTTGTTAATTCACAACCGAATTAGTGAATCTAAACCCGAGTTTCAACCGTAGCCAGTTATTCATGCAGGGAGGGGTCAGTGTCTTGCTCAAAGGCACGTGGTCAGGAGACACAAAGCCCTTTCATCAACAAATGTGATGCACGGGTTCCAAAGCCCAAGTCCTCTTCGAGATGACTGACTTGTCAAACAAGAGAGAACACTAGTTCCGAAGCAGCCAAATGTGAAATGCTTCTCTGAAAGCTCAAGCGCGCACACTAATATTCTTTTGACAATAATACACTGCTCGTGCATGGAATGGAACACATACCTCGTTGTCGCAGTTTTCATTTGGGAAGCAGCAAGTGCAGAGGCGCCGGAGCATTTTTCTGTAACTGTCTCCCAAAGAGTTTTCGTGTCAATGATTCCAGACAATAGTCCACATTCCACATGACGTCAGCGTCATACGACTCCTGAAAATCTTCCTTATCATCTTTTTTTATTGTAGTCCGGTGTGTACACACACGGCAGCACACACTGCAATCAAGTTTAAAAATGCAACTCTGTGCACAAATAGACGATACTTGGAGGGTTTGTGCTCAAAACCAAATGACATGCTCTCAGAGGGCAGGCTAGCCGTGCAGTTATGTAATAACACAATCTTGCTCAAGACATGTACTTATTTTTACATGGTTTGTGTTTTCCGGTGGCTTAGCCAGAAATTTTTCGGTGTGGTGACACCTCACACTGAAGCTGTGGCCATGAGCTACGCGCATATTTGCATGGGTCGTAAACGCTCTGGAACTAAAGTCATCGTTTATCATATTATCCACAGTCAGGGTTGGATGACTCGATATACTATTTTAGTTGCTATTGCTTTGCTTTTCTTGGATATTCTCATTTCTAGCTCATGCACTGATTTGCTAGATAACGGCCAATCAGAGCGATCGATTCTCAACAGACGGCTGACACCATTTTGCCTTGAAACCGTGATTGTGGATGTTATGACAAACACTGACTTCGCAACTTATTTCTCTTTTTGTAAAAAAAAAAAAAAAAAATTCCTTTAAACTTAGCATTCAGAAAAATGTGTACATTTGTTCTTTAAATGTACAGGTAATATGAACCAATTGTGGAAGAATATCAAGACACAAGAACACTGTATCCATGTGAAAATGGAAAGTCACTGGCATTAAAAAATAATAATTTAATTCCTCTGGCCATGGCAACGAGGCAAATCCGCCGGTCGGTTTTTCTCTGTCGTGTTCAGATTACGACACAAAAGTGCCGTTCACTGTCCAAAAGAGGTATCTCATCTAATGCAGTTTCAACTTTTGGTTGACCTCGCCGTTTTGAGAAGATGACGACTTTTCATTATTTAGTACTCTGGTTTTTGGCAATTGATGTTCATCGCAGATTTGACAAAGAATGAGTCAATATACTGGATTAGCTTCCACGACTTTTTAATTGCTTGCCTGCTGTTATGTTGAAATGTTAAAAATGTATAAATGACATTGGCTTATTGGATATATACCGTATATTGCAGATTAAAAATGACATTTTTTAATAAATGCGTAAGCATTGAAGTCATGAATTACAATACATAGTGCACTTCATAAAATGTATCAGTAAAAAATATTAAAAATTCGACAGCAGATATTTGATAATACTCTTCGCCATTGTGCAGCTAAAAAGAAATTGCGACGAATGTGATCAAAAGGCACAAGCTGAAACTGAGGATTAATGAATACGAAATAACGACGGAGTTGCTTCTGAGCATTTCTGAAATTTGATGACATGCGCTCCCTCCCGTCCATTTGGTCCCATGTAAGTCTGAATATCATTCTTGTCTTACTCACTGATTTCTAAAACAGCAAAGCGGTTGCTGATCCCGTCAACCTCTCCTCGCCTTCCTCGTCCCCTTCCTCTCCGTTCTCCCGCTGCTCCTCTTCCTCTTCCTCTTCTTCCCCGCGCAGCGCCTCGCCCGGCGCCGGGCGAGGTGGCGCCGCCTCTCGCAGAAGAAGGCTGCGGCTTGGAGCCGCAGTTCTTCACGGCGTGTAGCAGGACACTGTAAACGTCGTAGGAAAACTTGGGCAGCACACGATCTACCGTTTCACCTTTTTTTAGGAGGTTGAGAACGCCGTGCACCATGGTACCGCTGAACAAACTAATAGAAAAGGCACAGAAGAGAGTCAACAAATCACTGAACGAAAAAAAAGGGGGGGGGGTAGTTATGTTGATAGCTACAGCAGTCTGAGGATATAAATGGAGCCTTAATTACCGGTAGACTTGTCAATCACTTTGTGTTCAGGTTGGATTATTGGCTTTTGGGTCAAATGGAAACTCACTATGAACGTCACATGAGCATTCAAAAGTTTAGAGAGGTTCTCCTGTAAAGGTTATGTCGATCAATGGTTCATCCTGAAATTTCACCCAAAAAGACCCCAAGTTTTTGCAAAAAGTCGGGAAATGCAAACAGCGTATGACTTCAATTTTCTCTTACTGTGAGAAGCGGACTTCATTCATCGGCATCAACAATAACTGATTCAGACACTGCGCACTCCAGAGGCAGGCCTGCCATTGGGCGAAACTGTGAGCCGCTGCGACGTCCATGCCGTTTCTCGCAGACAAACGATTTTGATCCAGCCGATGAATCAAACCTCGCTCGGTCCAATTATCCTTTGGGACTGGAATTGCGGACCACAAAAGCGATGAGCAGAGAGCGCTAGTTCTTTGCTTTTCTAAACGTAGTGATTAAATATACATACATGGGTAAAAAAATGATATTTGTCATGCAGTTTAACAAACCGGGAATTTGGTAGTACACAACTCCGGTCTGCTGCATCAAAACCAGCTCTCCGTAAACCATTCCCACGATTAAGGCCTGGAGCTGAAGTTGTGAAGGCTTCGGCGCGGCCTCCCGCAGCCAGAAGCTTGTCACTGCCACGGGCAGACACATGTTGGCAGGAACATGAGCCAAGGCAGACGGATTGACCCGCAAGACTTCAAATAGGACGTTGCGACGACGCGTTCCGGGGACCTGCATAGTTGAAAGAAGAAGTAACAAGACCTGTCATCGATCTCTATTCCTTCTGAAATTGAATTTGTTAAAGACATAGTGGACAGTTTTTTTTTTTTAATATAATGATAAAATAAATATGCCAAATTACAGTGAAGGTTACGAATGGCTACTGTCACTTCACATCGAGTTGTTCTGCCTGTCACAATATGATGCCGGTGTGGTATTAGTTTGAATTATTTTGAAATTCCCCGATAAGTTTCCTCACAGGGGAATCAAAGTGTTTCATAGTTACCGCGCTGAGGGTATTCACATGGAAATGGGATTTTAGCCGCAGTGCCTCCACTTGGTTTCTCTTCAGATTGAGGTGAAGCCGATTCCATTCCTCCACACATACGGGGGCGGAGGAGACTTGCCGGGTGTCTACGACGGCGGCTGGACCGTGCGCTTGGCCCCATTGAGCTCTCCCACCACTCTGGGTAAAACTCTCGGGTAATGTCACGAGCTGGGAGCTATTAGGAGGCGTCGGCCTCCCTTCGAGCAGTAATATCCCATATATGGCCTGGCGTATAGTTGTTGCGCAACAGTGGCTGCTTGGTTGCCTGCTGTTCTCCACCTGTGGATTGAGGAGCACCCTGCGCAGAACCAAAGCATCAATCACCAGGGTAGCCAAATGTCCTTCTGTTGCAGCCCCCGACAAGCCCTTCGGTAACGTTTGATTATGCTCATCTGGAACCTTGCATTCAGTGAACCAACAAGTCAGGGGGCTTTGAGAGGTCACATGATACTCCTTCATAAGCGCCTTCAGCTGTGAACTGAGCCCACCGCCGCCGTTTGCTCCCATGAGCCTCTTCACTTCCGCCAGTGCCTGCACTGAACTTGGGAAAGAGGACAGCCAACGAAGCAGGACGTCAATTCGGGAAAATGGCGATTTAGCGTTCCCCTGGCCGCCAGTTCTTCTGTCGACCAAATGCAGGAGTCTTTCAGCTTCTTTTGGAGTGCCATAGTCATTACCAGCCAGAACAGCACAGAGAGGCAGTAACTCCGGATTCATTCCTCCATAAAAACGGCAGAGACCCTGAGTGGTGTAGCACCGAGCTGGGATGTAGCAGTGAGACGCTTTACCATTAAGGTTGGTCCACTTGAAAAACTGCAGGGGCAGGTATCCACCTATGATGAGACAAAATACACAAAAATACTTCAGCAACACAAAATATTTCAGCGCCGTGAAATAATTTTTCACAGCACTGCATCTCTTTAGATGCAAGTCCTATACCTGGAAGGTCAAAAATAAAAAAATCACTGTCGTTGCTCAGAACTGGGCACCTCCATTGGTGAGCCAGACAGGCAATGTCCCAGTCAGCCTCAGCAAGACTCTGGACCAGGGAGACCTTCCTCTGATTTAGGACCTCAACGAAGACCTGCCGTGTAAGGATGGGGAGAACTGAGCCATTGCGGCCTTGAGACATATTCTCTGCTTCCCTAACTCTGGACTGCAGACGCTGCTGCAGAGTGCCAAACTTCTTGTTGCTGGGGTCAATCCCTGAAAAGAGTGAAAAGAAACGATAAGAACTCAATTATAACGGGAATAGCAATAAAGATTTAAGTCAGATTTTAAAATGATGAAATTACCTCCATCCAGAACCACATATGGTTCAATATTACAGGCCTGCAGGGCAGAGAGGAACTCAAGGACCAGGGATGCAAAGGCATCATAATCGCCTCCATGCTGTCGGTCCAAGCCGTGTTTCAAGTAGAGATGGAAATACAAACTGCTGCCGTCGACAATCAGTCGGCTGTCTTTGAATTTCACATCAAAAAGGAAATGTCGGTTTCCTTCCACAAAGGTAGTAAGACCATGAACACCCATGGGATCTCAGGCTCTGGAAAGACATGGATTGGAAGTATACAATGGTTGGAAAAAGTCTGGAAGTGCCGTTTTTTAATCAGATTATAACAACAACAATATTTGTGCATTCTGTCTGGCCTTGCTTCCTAAGAGTGTCATAGATTTGACGAATTGAGTTGGGTACCCTGCCCTGGTCACCTGACAATCATTCACTCACATTAATGCCAATGAAAAATTTTGTTTTCAGTCAATCTGTGAGTGGGGGTTTCAATCAGGGCTCTGGCTTTCTCATTTTTCATTGCAACCGGACTCAGCATTTCTGACAGACTGTCAATTTGGGGAAACCAAGCTGTCACGTTGCTACTATGTGCAATCTGCGATAAAATGGATAGATTGCAAAAGCAATATGAATGGACAAATCTGTGGCGATTTGGGAAAAGAATGAGGAACGCATTTTGGGCTAATTTAACCATTAGTTTGCACAAGGCACAAAACGAGAGTACTCGATTTCTTCGTCGACACCTTGTATTTGCAAATATATGAACCAAGTTAGTTCTTTTACCGTTTCCCAACACTGTTTACAATCGTTGCTCATCTTTAAAGAATGGAGGATTTTGAGCAAAAGACAAACTTTTTTCCCTTTTCTTCCCTTGTAACATTCCGTACCTTTGCCTCCGTGGGTTGAATCTGCCCCGTATTCACGGCTATCTCGTATAGAATATAAACTCCAGAGCTGCTCATCTAGTCTACTTTAAAACTTGATTTGTTTTCCGTGCGTTGTATTTTCCTGGCTTGCTTTTGACATCTCTCCCTTTTCTTCGATTTCTTCTTCCTGGTTACGATTTGTGATGCTCGTTGTCGCCCTCTATCGAACAAACAGCAGGATTTTTCTTACGTTGACGAGAGAGAGAGGGTCTGTCATCTCGCGACAGAACGCGAGATCGCCGAAGCTAGCATGCGCTAGCCAGTTTTGTTCTGTCGTTTCATAATAATCACTGCTTATTATCGCGATGTCCGGAGCAACGAACGTTGAATTTCCAGGGACAGGTCAGACCAGCTCCGGGTTCGCCGCCCATCGGAAAAAAGACAGCATTCCGTCCGCTTGGTTCTGGGAGAGTCCTGACACATTAGCTCAGCTGGAGCTAGTGCGCCAGTGGATCGGGAAGTACTACAAAAAGGTAGCTAGCTCGAAGCTAAAATGCTCGTCGCCGCCTTCCTGCGGATTGTAAACAGACATCCCTCAGGGTTTAACGTGTGAATCGGCATTTTCTTACACGAAACAACATTGCTGGTGCAGGTCAGCACCGAAATCCAATTTTGCACCTCACCAATTGTTAATCGTACAAATTTTAACAGCAGGGAGTGAAGAATGTTGGAGAAAATGCAGCACCCGTGATTGTCAGTCACCAAGCACGCCTCATATTCATCAAATCTCTTTTGTGTAGTCTGTGTTGGTGGACGCTCCATCATGTCACGCACTGGCTGCTGTGACGCTGCAGCTCCTCCAGTTTCAAGAGGATGCGTTCGGCAGACGAGTTCCAAATCCTGCCCGCAACAAACTCCCCGTAAGGCTTTTTTCCACACTTTTGCCAAACAACTTAACCTGATCACTACCAATCCTTAAATCCACATCGAAATAATAGCACCAAAGATGGCAAGAAAACGATTTAACTGAAACACATTAATGATGCACGCATTTTAATTTACCCACACATTTACTTACATGATTATAATCTCTCACAACCATTTGACATTTTCACTTTCCAGACACAGTGTTTCATGGACTTGCGGCCGGGAGGTGGACTGTGTCACATCCTCGGTTCAGCGTACAAGTTCAAATCTGAGCAAGGCTGGTGAGTCTCAAGCGAGCCCACAAAGCGTCTTTGCTTCCAGTGTGATAATGAATAACCGGACCTCCATTCTCGGTTTTCACAGGCGAAGGTTTGACTTGCAAAATCCATCAAGGAGTGAAAGGAACATCGAAATGTTTGATATGATTGAAAGAACACTATTACAGGTAATAACACACTGAAAAAGAAATATCCTAAAAGGCAACAAATGTGAATGTCTTTTTTTTGTTTTTGTTTTGGTGCATGTGTGTCAACAGCAAAACTGTTTGTCACATCCGGTCGTTTATCTGGACCCTTCGCTGGATCAGGACCTGGCCAGCAGAATTAGTGTTGTCGTTACAAAGCACCAGGTAAAGTTATTGGGCTCAAAGGTGCTATTTGTTCGAACAGTGACACTCCTTTCTTATGCCAGCACAATGGGTTTGAAATAAAACAATCAAGTTGTTATTGACGTTATTCCAAAATGAAGCACTTACGACCGGTACTTTTGAGGAAGTCCTGTACTCTGCTGTGCCAAATGTCTTAGCAATGAATGCTCAATTTTTATAAGCCTTCTCAAAGATGAACGTCTACATTTTGATGACACAATGCTTGCTCTGGACATAATTTTACAATTTCGACAGACTATATTTGATGGCGCATTTGACACCTTGGTCATCTGTGAAAATGTCGTACAAACTCATTTGCGCTGGCTTTGCTTCTATCCGGATATGCAGGGCACAGTTAGTGTGGACAGAAGCCTGGCCAGTCACCACATATATCCATCGCTCTCATCCACAGACGAAGGTGGGCAAAAACATGTGCATGTCATGACTAAATGCTTCACAGTCAGGCCGGAATTTTATTTGAACTATTTGCATTCCAGAGGAATGGATTCGGCCTGTCATGCGGAAACAAAACTATATCCTGGTGCATTGGGGCATGCACCCTGACAGGTATTAGAAAAGTACACGTGTGACCATACATCAGATTCTCAAACAAAAACATTCCCCTTTTTTTTTTTCTCCCGTCCATCTTTCTAGTTACGACAGTTGGGTGCCCTCGAGTGATGTCAATGGAGATGTTGAGGAGCCTCCTCAGCCAGAGAAACCGTGGAGGGTGAGCACACGTTAGATTTTCCAAGTCTAGGCCCTTGTTTTTTGCAAACGTTAGCAAGCAGATTGTCCAGGTTCACATTTACTATCGACTGTATTATGTTTATGTGTCCGTGTGATCCAGGTCCACGCTGGTTATGTTCTGGACACGGACGTTTTCAATGAGTGGATGAACGAAGAAGACTATTGCGTGAATGAAGGGAACGTGCCTGTAATTTTTCGACAGCGCATCCACATACGAGAAGACCAGGTGTGTTATTTTGCGGGGTCCCGAAAGAATATTTCTTGAGGGGAAAATAAGGTGTCTTGACAATTCACCTCATCTGTGTCAGGATGTGAAGTCCACCCCCTTCAAAAAGAGAAGACGCTCTCCTTCTCCCTTGTCCTCTGAAGCTAGGAAGAAAGGAAAGAAGGGGTATGCAATATTCAAATTGAATTCGGTGTGGTGCGGTTGTTCTGGACTTGCAATGATTAACGTGTGGATATTTACATGAAGGCGGCGACGTGGACAGCAGGAGGAGGAGCCAGAGGAGGACTTGACCAAAGAAATGGAGGACCCCACGCCTGTTCCAAACATGGAGGAGATCACATTACCCAAGATTGGTAAAATACATCCAGTATTGCGTCTGGAGGAGGGGAGGGGGGTTGTGTTGTAATTTGTTTTCTTTTTGTTGGGTCAGACTTTTTCCAACAATAAAATAATGAACTCCATTATTTCGACAACCGGACTGTGTTTGCGCTGCACTTACATACCAACTAAGGAGAAAATGACGATTACTATTTGCTGTTTAATGATTTTTTTTTTCTTGAAAGGATCCACAATTCGTAGAAAAAAATACAATATGGTATTTTGAATGCATTTTTGGGGGGTCATATTTCTGTGTATTTGATTTTGTTGTTACTCTGTCCTTTGCAGTCAACTTTAAAAAGGACAGTGAGAATACGCCTGTCAAAGGAGGGATCATGGCCGATCTGGGTAAATGTGCCCCTTCTGATTAAAGTAGTGCATAATAGATTTGATATTTAAAACGGCACATGAGCATGCTTTTTGAAATGGCTCTCATTATTTTTGTCAGTTTAATTCTGCCGACATTTTTATGTGATTGCACCACACATTCTCATCATCTGCTCTATTTCTCACTTAGATGACCAAGAAGACGATTTTCCGGGAAGGGTAATTACCATTGCCATTTATATACATCGTGTCACATTTTTTTTTTCTTCTGTATCAGCACAAATATTGGAATTGGATGTTTTCTGAATGTGAACTAGCCGATGTTGTGTTTGCTCGCGTGGATTGTAAACCAGGACGATGAGGAGGGAAGAATGGAGATTCCTCGTCTATTAGAGGGCGAGGAGAACGTCACTGAACAAACCCATCACATCATAATACCGAGTTACACATCTTGGTTCAATAACAACAGGTGACGAAACGTCTTGAAATGCATTCGTGCATCCGAACTTTTTTTGGGGGGAGGTGATTTGGACACTCGACCGTACTTACGCGTTATTTCTTTTTGTCAGCATCCACTCAATCGAGAAGCGCGCCCTCCCTGAATTCTTCAACGGAAAGAACAAGTCCAAATCACCGGAAGTGTGAGTGGCCCACACAGACTGAACTGTCGAGTCCTGTAAAATAAAATTCAATAAATTTGAACAATCAGGAAGTCAAAGTTGTTCAGAGTATATTCTGTCTTGTACGTGACAGCTACCTGGCCTACCGTAATTTCATGGTCGACACGTACCGGCTGAACCCCCAGGAATACCTCAGCTCGACATCCTGCCGGCGGAATCTCACCGGGGATGTTTGTTCCATTTTGAGGTATCCGCGTGTGCAAACTGTGTTCATTACAGTTCTGCGCGTGAGCTGCTGAAAGGACGTCAAACTGATGATGGCGGCCATTGTGTACAGGGTGCATGCGTTTTTAGAGCAGTGGGGTTTGATTAACTACCAGGTGGACGCAGAGAGCAGACCACTCCCCATGGGACCCCCACCCACTCCTCATTTTAATGTCCTGGCAGACACACCCACTGGGCTGGCCCCTTTACAACACAAACCACTGCAGGTGAGCAAAAGTACGCGTGCGCAGTGTATCCGTAAAGTATTCACAACACTTTCTAATATTGCAACCTTAATTTAAAATACATTTAAGACGATAAGATTGCGCAATTGAAAGTGGATTTCACGCATGTAATATTACGTTTCTTAGATTAGTTGTAATGGTCTAAGTTTGCCGTTGCAGGTGACATCATCGCAGCACATGTTGTGCTTCCCAGAGAAGAGCAGAGAGAAGCCTTTGGATTGCCAGAATTTCGGATTGCGCATGGATGTTTACGCCAAGAAACACCCAAAGGTCTCCGCACCGGCAGAAAACACGTCCAAGTGTTGAAATAACTTCCGTGGCTTTTCAATGATTCATGATTATTACCTGTGTTGCGCAATTGCACTTTTCAACATCTACTGTCATTCTTTTGCATTTGTCTTAGACAAAGGGCGCTTGTGCGGGACGGGAGTGGACAGAGCAAGAGACGCTTTTGTTGTTAGAGGTAAGTCTTTTGTTTGTTTTTTTTTTTTTTTAATCCTAATATAACGGTACCGTATTTGCGGTTAAACCTGTTTTGGGGGATTTCTCAGGCATTGGAAGTCTACAGGGACGACTGGAATAAAGTGTCCGAGCACGTGGGCTCCAGAACACAGGACGACTGCATCCTCCATTTCCTCCGTCTGCCCATAGAGGACCCGTATCTCGAGGATTCGTCCGCCTCCCTCGGCCCGCTGGCGTACCAGCCCGTTCCCTTCAGCCAATCCGAGAACCCCGTGATGAGCACGGTGGCCTTCCTGGCCTCGGTGGTGGATCCGCGGGTGGCGTCAGCCGCCGCCAAGGCTGCGCTGGGTGAGGGGACGCGAGAGAATTCGTATGTGTAGTTTGAAATTGAAATGCTGTCTAAAGATTGAGTTTGTGTCCAGAGGAATTTTCACAAGTCCAGGAAGAGTCTTTGAATGGAATGACATGCAACCAACTGAAATCAACTGGTGAGGCTTTGAAGTACAGTTTAAACACAATCGATATCGATCGATGTTACAAAATGTATTCTCACCGCTCAGACTCAACGGATGCTTCACAAGTGCAGATGAACAGCAGCTCCCATCAGGTAGATGGCCGGCAAAGGCACACGTCCATTCTTCCTGATGTTGAACGTATGCGTGTTTGGTCCTCGTGCAGGTTGCCGTGAATGCCGACGGGCTCCTGGTGGAATCCATAGTGCCCAAAGTTGAAGGAGTCAAAAGAGAGAATGCAGAGGAAAGCGACAGAATTCACATCGGTACAATATCGAATCAGGTTTTATAAAAGATGTTGATACGATGCACCGTTATTTTATCTGTACTTGAGAAATTCTCAACACGTTTCCCAGGCAATGAGGACGACGGCACGCAGCGTCAGGAGGGAGAAGGGGATGAGGGGAGAGCGGCGATGGAGCTGGATCTTGTCGAGAGCACCGTTACCACGGCAGCAGCGGCCGCTTTGTCCTCTGCTGCGACAAAGGCGAAGGTAAAGGGCATCCTCTCATTTTGAAAACGATTCACAATATTGACTGTTCAGTCCTCTGAGCAACTAAGACGCTGTTTCAAATATAGTCACCGAAAATGCTTGTTGCGGAGTTAAGTGTGTTGACTTTTGCATTTTCGTTACACTTAAGTTTAATTACACTGGCAGAATGAATATTTTGGTGTCAAATTTTGTCCTTCACGCAGCACTTGGCAGCAGTTGAGGAGAGAAAGATCAAGTCTCTGGTGGCTTTGCTGGTGGAGACCCAAATGAAGAAGCTTGAGATCAAACTGAGGCACTTTGAAGAATTGGAGACCATCATGGACCGCGAGAAAGAGGCTGTGAGTGAATGATGTCTTTTTCTGTTGTTTGGGGGTGGGGGGACATTACGGTGATGCATTTTCTTCACTGGATTTGTGTCCGTAAGACGTTTGTTTGCTTGTTTTGCAGTTGGAGCAGCAGCGCCAACAGCTTCTTACAGAGAGACAGTCCTTCCATACTGAGCAGCTCAAACAGGCGGAGATGAAGCTTCTCCAGCAGAGGGAGCAACAGGGACAGCCTGGATTCACCATGCAGCAGCATTCCGGTTAGGACAGTGGTCGATTTGGATCCTAAGTCAGGATGAAAGATCAAACGACTGCTATAAGATAAGTAAACACAGACTCCATTGTGGCCCCTCCTTCAGGTCAGTCCATGGCCAACCGGATCACCCCTAGTGGAGGACAAATGCAGGCGATGGGCCCTCGCCACCCCGGAGCACCCAATGGCATGTGTGAGCATTCGTTACTCGGTGCCGCGGTTTGTAACTGCCGTCACCTCCGGCGGTCTTCAACTGCTTCTTTCCTTGTGACAGATCCGTCCTCACAGGCCGATGGCATGACAGCAGCTCAGCCCGGCCTTCTGGCATCGAGTCACAGTTGAGCGGACCGACGCGTGGAGCATCCGTTAAACGCGACACAAGTCGTGTGTGCTTGGTTCAAGGATGACAGCATTGATGATCAAAATCTGTCCAGTAGTCCCATTTGTAGACCGTGTGTGTGGATCATCCAGTTGAGCTCAAAGCATTAAAAAGTCTGTGAAATATTTGTGTTTACGAGTTGAGCCAACTTCAGATTTGTCTCGACTCATTAAAGTTGTTTTTTTTTATAAGTTACCGGCTTGTCTTCATGTCTAATTTATAAAAAAAAAATAAAATGCTGAGAGATCTCCCACTGCATTATCTTGAGGGGAATTTCTCCAATCATCAATGTTTAACTCTTGTAGCGGACACTCAAACATCAACACAGTCTAAGTCTAAAAAGAGCAGTTGCGGTGTCAGTCAAGTCTTACGTTTATGGCATGATTTAAAAGACAGCTTTTGTAGTGGATCTCAAAAATAGACGAACGTTTGTTTATTTACCTGCAAGATATTGTGGTTGTCTTAGTATCTGCGTCTTTTCCTACATTACCTGAAACAAGCCAAACAAAACAAAAGTGAACCCAAGTCGTCAGTCAAGGAATATTTTTTTATGGAATGATGTTGAATCACATACTTTTCTAGATGTATGCTGAAGCAGCTACGGCGACGGATGAGGTCGACATCACCAAACGGTCCAATGACTAGCTTCTTGCCCAAGTTCCTGAAAAAAATAAAAAAAACACACAATCAATTAGTGGCAGTTGAAAATGAAATGACATTGAATGTTTATTTTCACACATTCTGTTGTGGTAAGATGATGCACCACCCAAGTCCAAGCAGTGTATGAGGAAGATAAATGAGCAGGTATGTCATGATTAATTATGGGAATTAAGTACATATGTGAAAAACAGCCTACGTTTCCTCTGATGGTCCAACATGGACACACACAGGGGAAAATTTGGACATCCCGTCCACCCCTTACTGTTCATCACGGGAACAGGATGAAATAACCAACATAGCCTGGCATCAAATGAGATGCGCGATAGTTCCTTTCTAGTTCTCAGTTGGATCCATCTGTTCAACCCGCATGATGAAACACACAAAATAACATTGGAGAAAAAAAACAAAAAAACTCTTGGGTTGAAAATGTTGCTAATATAGGATGTGCTTGTGTGTATTCACCACGCATATACACTGCTGTATTTGATGAGCTTTTTATTCTGGCTGTAAATGTTGTGCGTGCATGTGTGTATGGCAGAAGCAATTTCGTTCTGCTCTGTTTGGCAGAGCATCACTGAACATTTTTTTCTCTTTCGCATTCGCCACCGCTCTGCAGCTTTGCTTGCACATATCTGCATCCCATCTCCCCTTTGGCCAGGTTCTTATCATGGAACAACTCCCCACTCCATTGTTGAGAGTCAAAATTTGAAGTTTCGCCTTGAGTGTGTTTGATAGCAATTGATGGCGAAAAGTGGGCCACTCCACTCGGAGGGTTTTGGATCAATTGCCTCCTAATTAGGGAATTGGATTGCAATTTGTTCATTTGGAAGAGACGGGAAACTTATTTGATTCATACCCACAGTATCCGTGATAAGTCTGCAAGCTATTTTCAACACTGTTTATGAGTTAAGAAATTATTCTTGTAGCGTAAAATTAAATGCAACCATCACTGAGTGGTTGCGATATGTGCGCATGTGCAAAATTGGTGGCTCACCATCACTTCCGTACAACGGAAAACTGAATTGGCTGCGCTGTGGCCTTGAGCTTGACACGTCACTAGTTGTACGTTGGCTCCCTCTTGTGGTAGACGTTAAAATATCTGAATTCAATGTTAAAACTTTCTTTCAAATCCAGGAAAGACAAATTAAGTAAAGTTCAGTTGTATTTCACTTTCAAGTACAGTACTATACATTTGCTCAAAAAGCTTAGCTTCATTATAGAATTTGAAATTTTTTTTTGTACTTGTATGGCATTGGCAAGAATGTAAAATTGTGACCAAGAACACTGCCTCCACTTTAATGTTCATTTAAAAACGTGAATGTTTATTTTAAAAATATATTTTATTCTTGTGTCGCAAAACCGATTGATATCCCCCCCCCCGCCGAAAAATATATATTTTTTTTTTCAATGCAATGATAATGGGGCATTAGTTCTTCTCTAATTCCACTGTAAGAAAACCTTTATTTGTCCCACAATGGAGAAATTTGCATTGCTATAATGGCATTTTCATTTATTTTAATGGGGAAAGATGATTTGATATTTTCAGATGGGCTGTAAATGCATGACCGTGTTTTCAGAACCAATTAAAATCCTATCTCAAGGCATCACTGTTTATAACTAAATAAATAAATGAACCAATTAAAATCGAATCTCAAGGCATCACTTTATAAATAAATACATAAATAAAACAGCACCCCCTGCTGGGAATCGTTGGGCACTGCCTTCCCATTCATTCAGAGTCTCCTATTTGGTGATTCAAGAGCAGATGCTATTGTCTGGTGCCTTTCGCACAATATAACACTAAGAGGATTAACACGCACAAGCTTTTGCATCTTGCAGACCGCGCTGACTTAGCGAGGCTGACGGACCAACTGTGCGCCGCGCACGCGCTGCCACTTAGACACGCACGGAGGCGGAAGACTCTTCTCATCTCCCACCGGCTCATTAAACACGCTTTTGCAGAGACTCCATCCATCAACGAGCGGCGCGCATTTACAACTACGGCCAGCATTCACCATTAAGCCGCGTTGCTGGGGCGCCAAAGGTGCGTACGGAATAGTGGACAGGCCACCCTGGCACGCGATGGACCCACACCAAATCAGTTGAATGACGCCAGTGTATTGCGGTCCACTGTCTGAAGAGGATCAGAGCAGTTGAGCAGCTGAGCGCCCAGAGGAAGAAACCTGCGTGTCTGTCGTCTCACGGCCGGCATGGCGCGCAGCTACGGTGACAGCCGATTGTGGACCTGGCAGGTCCTTCTCACTATCTCTGTGGTTCTAATCCCCCTGTCCGTTCACGGTAAGGACCACCGCATGCATACACAAAACCGTGTCACACCCAGGCAGTTCGTATCTGTGTCTGCGTGCGTGCGTGCGTGGGTGTTTGGGGCATGCAACTACTCTTGCGTGAATTGCATTGCACCTGCAGTATGTCTTGCATAGTGTGGAAAGGGCAAGTTTGGATGGAACGAAAAAAAAAATGATGAAAAAGGCAGTAGTTTAGCACAAGTGACAATTCTGCTGTGATTTGATAGTCCTGGGCTGTCATAAGTACAATTTGCTCTCAAATGAAATCATTGACACTGTGAGCTGATCTGAGAAAGAAAATGATGACATGTTAATTTCCTCCCTGAAATGATGTCATCCACATGCAGTCGGGACTCCATCGTGTGCGTCTCAGACAAAAGGTGCACATGCAGTGGCCGGTTTGGGGGGGGGGGGGCAATGACTGGTGCAATTTGCATGCCTGCAGGTCGACACGGAGGCAACCGACCAGTCTCATTTGCATCTCTTGAGACTCAAGAGGGGATGCGAGCCAACCATGCATTCGGTAGTCGTAGTAGGAATCAAGGTGTTAATCAGGGAAGAGGGGGGGGGGGGGGGGAAGAAAATGAGCTTGCAGCCGCTGCCCAGCAACAGGCGGCTCGTGCACGTTGAGGGTCGCAAGGGTTCACGTGCACGAGCACCCACCGTAGCATCCCTACCCCCACCCTTTTTTTCCTCACTGCACCCTGCAGCAGCATTATGACTAAAAAAAAAAAACGCACACACACCTCATGTTTGCAGTGTCATATGTTAATACTACAAGTGTCCTTCGGGGAAGTTAACGAGATGTGGCAGCTGAAAATGTAAAATGCTCTTAATTTTCTTTTGATGCAAATCAGGAGCTGCTTATTTTAGACCTGATGGAAACAGCAACCATTTCGGTTTCCTTAGGTCACACGAGTGTCACGCTAGTTCGAAGGCCGACAGTCTGCTTCACGATTTTTTTTTTACACGCGAGCAGACAAAAGCAAGTCATCTTTAATGGTGACGTTTATGATGACCGGCGTGTGTTTCTTCTGTGCGCATCAATTCGCGTTGTGGGTTCCATCTGCCTTTGCATCCCTGTCAATCATGTGAAGTCACAAAGAGATGAGCAGCATCTCCGACAGGTGACTTTTTTCTCCCCCCCCCCACCCCCCTCACAGGCATGCTGGGGAAAGGGTGGGAGTGCTGAAATTATTGCGTTTCACAATAGCCAATTCGGTTGATGACATCACTGATTTCCATCCAACGAGTGTGTTGTATCTTATCAGGTGTGCTGCAAGAAATAGTCCCATTCCACTTTAAATGGTCAAAAAGAGTCTCCTGCATTTCTCTCCCTCCCTGCTTGCTTGCACTTGCACCTTTTGCCGCTGCAAAAACTCTCAACCTCCTGACACACTAGGCCCTGCTGGCTACGCAATGGCCTCTGGGAGAGTCTAAGAGGACAGCCACTACCAGTCAGACTCGTTACCTTGGTGACAAGAAAAGGTAAAGACGAAGCGGCGGTTAAAGGCAGAAATTCAGGAAGTGTGTGTGTGGGGGAGCGGGGGGTGGGGGGTCACTTGCACATTTTCTCCTCTTGCTCTTGTAAACTGCCCATGTTCCATTTAGCGCTCGTCAATGGCTACGAATGCCAACCGCTAACAGAATGCGACATTTGAGCCTCAACGTCGGCCACCTTCCAAAAAGAAATAGTTTGAGTCAATTGTAAGACTTTCACTCCACCTCACTTTTTTTTTCTCCCCCCTCCCACAGGGGTGAAGTTGGCAGCCATCAATTAGAGTGAGGCTTGCTGATTGATTAAAAAAACAAGAACAGCGGCAGCAAACACTGGATGCTCTGTTTCCTACGACTGCACCCTTGCTTCTCTGCTCCTTTCAACCTGCCTCCTTTTTTTGCATCTCGCCATGGCAACCGCACTGTGCGTGCGCGTCTCTCATGCTTTCTCGGCCACCGCTAAAGGTTTCGTGCCTTCGGGCACATTCGGATGGTTTTAACATCAGCGCTTGAATGGTGTGTGTGTGCGCCTGACAATGAGCTCCAATCTCAATGGACGGAGACCGACAGACAGACAGACAGACAGACAGACGGATGTCCAGCAAAGTGCTCAATTGAGATTGGCTGTTAACGTGCCGGAGATTGTGTAGAAGGGCCACTTGAAATTCAATCAACTGGGAACATGATCACCAATTGAACACAAGTTCACCCCAATTCATTCACCGCCATGGAGGTTTATTTCGCAATAATTTGTAAGAGGGACATTTTTTTATACACCTGCTGGATTGGCTCGCATAACAGGATACCTAATAAGTGTTTATTTGCCTGCCTCTGTACCACTGTGGATGTTTTTTGTTTTGGGGGGGGTGGGGTGGCACAAGCGGCCTCTAACCTATGGTTCTAAATCCTAATCTACGTAATCCTCACCCAATCTTGGTCACCAGAGTCAGTCATTCAGTGCGTCTAATCCTGCATCGTCACACTTTGATTACATTGCAGTCTTGAACCCGTGTTTGGCGGCCACGCGCAGCAAACTCACTTGACCTTTGAACCTTTAAAACGACACGGATTTGTTCGCCCACTTCAATTTCTGCTTTCTCATCATTTTGACTGAGCTTGTCTTCATGAGTTATTTTGATTCATATCCAATTTGTACGCAGGATCCTGACAGACACTTAATCTCTTGAATATTCATCAGTGGTTGAACACATATTTTTCAGGATAAACGAATACATGGAAAAAAAGCCGACTTCAAGCCAAAGGTGGACGGCACCGTCGACTGGTTGCCAGTCGCTCACAGAGCACCAAGAGGGACAGAAAAACCGTGACCTGTATCTCATAGATTCATCCCCATCTTCTGTTCCATTTTAGGACCCCGTAACGACATTTTACGAGTCATTGACAGAGTCCTCAATGGTCAGGCTTGGTTTTGCAACCCGCATGACCAGATGAATAGCTTTTCACTTGTCATTTGCTTTGAATTGACAGGGAGGCATTCGTTGGCCAGGCGTCATCATCACCGTAACCAGTCATCCGTCAACCAGGAAGCCTTGAATATCAGGATGGTGCTAAGTGACGACTCGGCAGAGCGAGACCACCTGATAGAAGCGGGGAACCCCACGTTTCCAAAACACCACCGCTCCCACAAACGCGTTCATCTCGAGCCGGATCCCGCGCAGGAGGAGCTCACTGCCGGAGGAGCGGGGCCGGATCAGCCTGGGAACCCCTTGTCCGATGACATCATCACGGTGGAGTTCCACAGTCCAGCGCCGGAGATGATCCCGTCTGATATTGATCAGAACGGGGCCAAGCTTCCCAAACCCCAGAAGCAAAAAGGAGCCAATCCAACCGCTTGGACGCTCTCTGACTTTTACGACTACCTGTCCCCCGATGACGATCTCTCGGCATCAGCCCCCACCCAAGAGCCCGAGGCCTCGCCTTCGCCCCCGGCCGACATGGAGGATGAGAATCCCCTCTTGGCAGGAGCTCCCGCTCGTCCGGTCACTGTGGAGGCCAAGCCCGCCTCATCTGCTCAGCCCAAGCCAGAGCCCGCCGGCAATAACGGGGACTTGAGTTTGGGTGGCGCCGTGGGGAGCGACGGGTGCCGACTGGGCTTCGTGCGCTCGGGACCCGGGATTTGTGTATCTCAGTGTGACATTGAACCCAATTTCTGCTACAATGAAGGAGTGTGCACAGTGGTGGCAGGAGTGGGCGCTTTCTGCAGGTAATAAATAAACACAAGCAGACATTTGACATTCTCACTATCAGGGGGGAACATTCGCTTCTCTATTTCGCTTGAGTTACCAAACACCAAATCGTTGAATTTGGTATTACATCTTATGAATTCTACATGCAAACTTACTTTCCTGGCTGACTTGTTCCTTCTGCACCAAAGCATTATGCAAAAAAAAAAAAAAAAAAGAAAAATCTGAAGGTGACATCGTGCTACGTGGCTCCCACAGAGTAAGGAAGACTTACAACACTTCCCAGACACTTGAGCGTTTCGAGAGAAATGGTCTGAAGCTGTTTTCAAGACTTGAAATCTGTAGCAAGCTACATAATTGTAGTTGGACGTCATGCATCTGCGCAGTATCGACACGGACACACAACGTATCCGCTGAGGCGAAAATACGGTGGGAACAAGGAACAAAACCACACATGGTCATTCAACCGCCGTCTCGATGGCACCAAATGTGCATTCTTGCAAGAGGCGAATTATTGCTCATCTTGTTGTGTCTACTAAGTAATCATACACATGGCCTGCTCACCAGGGCTACAATAGTCCGGGAAAGTGTTTTTTGTTTCTTTTAATTCAGTAATTTTTAAGGAGTTTTCAAAGCGGGTTTTAATTCCTCTATATTTTCCAAAAATTCTTTGGTTTAGTTTATTACTTATTAGTTTTTTTTTTTTTTGTCCCCCTCAGGTTCTGAAATGAACTGAATAATATTTTGGATCCCAGAAATGCAGGCTCAGAGAAAATGCGATCACAAAAAAAATGTTTATTTGTAGAAAAACGCAAACCGACAAAAGGTACATACAGAAATCGTGGGTCAAAAGGAGCGAGTATCAAGAAGGCACAAACAAAAAGCGTGTGCAAAAGGCACGCTACCGATAACCGAGAATACACAAAACGACATAACATGACTCCAAATAGCTAAATACTGGAAATACTTACAAACAAGGAACTCTGAAAACGAGAGCCACAATGAACAGAGAAGTTAGAAAACCATGATGCAATACAGCGAGCAGGGTCAAAAATCCGACGAGTAGAATTAGAAGTCGCAGTCAAGGCAAGATGATACTCGGGAACAGGTGCGCCGGCTGGAGGGCCACGCCCTTCACTCCATATGGAGCTGAAAACAAAATCAAACACAGACGTCACAATTTTCATTTTTTTTTTTAATCCAAAAGGAGTACTTGTAAACTACAATTCCCAAACAACTATCAACTACAACTAACAACCAAAAATTAATACAAACATATAAAACATGTAAAAAACAACCTTGAAAGCTTTCGCATGGAAAGAATTAACCAAGATTAAATCGAAGGGCAGGTTTGCCATAATTATTGTTAATTTTGTGTCAGAGTGGCGATAAGAAAGCTGTTCCAAATTTTGCCGCAATGTGTCGTCACAACTTTTGTCTCCGGTGATGCGTCCGCCGCACGCACAAATCTGCAACCTAAGTCATGAGTGAGATTTGATTGTTGAAGAGTCAAATCCAAACATAGGAACACCATCTAGGACACCGGTGTCAAAGTCAAGGCCCGGGGAGCCAGATCTGGCCCGCCACATCATTTTAGGTGGCCCGCGAAAGCAGATCAAACATGTCAAGTCCCATGATGCTTTCTAAAATGTCTATCAAAAATTTTAATTCTCACATGTAATAAATGAGAGATATTCTCAGCATTTTCTTGTTACCAAACCTCTCGTGATGGTAATGTAGGATGTAAAGGATGTAACAGACCCTCTGCGCAGCTTTTTTTTTTTAAACGCATGTCCCCTTTAATATGCCACCGAGTGTGTTTGCAACTGCACAATGAGTCTGTTGCACGCACATTCACATATGCATACGCACATTCACTGATCCTTTGAGCTTATTAAGTGTTTGGCCGCAGGAAGAATCCCTGCTTTGGCAGGCAGACCTCAGGACAGCATCAAACGCTCTCATGCTAAAAATATGGTGGATGTCGTTGCTGCACACTTAAAACAAACGATGGAACACGGCGGTCCGAGCTACTGCTGCCCAAATCACGATCTGAACATGGCCGGTGTCTTTCCTCACTGTGTTTTGTCTCTGTGCGTCCAGGTGCAATGTGCAGGACTACATCTGGAACAAAGGCACGCGCTGCGACTGGGCTATCACAGAGTTCCAGGTCATGAGTGCGGTGGTGGGCGTGGCCTCGGTGGCACTTCTCCTTCTCTTCATGATCGTTGTGTTTTTCGCCAAGAGGCTGCACCGCCTCAAGAGCGAAAACAAGCGGCTTCGCAAACGCAGGTATGTGTTTGTTAGCCCGAGTCATTTTTTTTCCAAGTCTCCGGTCACCTCGATTGAACCTCTGCTACGAATTCCTATCACCTGGATGACTGAGAATCCAAACCGATATTTTTCACTGTTATTGTGGAGGATGACGTTAAAAATGACTTGGGTAATTATGCTGATAGGCTAACGATAACTAAGTACCACTGGACTAGCCACAACATTAGGTACTCGTCCACACAGTCACAAATATTGTCTTGACAGAAGTAATTACGGAATGATATCAATATTAACTATTGAAGATGAAGACAGTGAAAGTTTCGCCACTTTTGCCTCACGCCGGAGAGGTTCTCGGTTCGAATCTATGCGGATGTTTTTCAAATGCTCAATTCCAATTGGTCCCATCTCCTGGTTTTCCCCTTCAGTAAGTACCGTCCACAGAGCACGGAACCACAAACCGACGGCCTCTCGATTTCCACCACCGCCGACGGCTCGCAGCCAAACGTAAGGAAACTGTGCGACTCCCCGCCGCCCGCGCCCCAAGCTCACACTCACAACCTGGCGTACTATGACAACATTATCTGTCAGGTATGCGCCACCTTTCCTCGTGTTTACTCTCCACCCCTTTGTCACTATTTGCCACTTTTCTCTCTGTCCTATGCTCTCAGCTATCCCCCCCCCATTATATTTTATCCCATTTGCTTGGCTGGTGTATGTTTTATCTATGCGTGTGCGTGTATGTGCACAATTGGGTGTATGAGTTGATGTGTGGATGTATCTTGATGGCTTTTTACATTCACCGATTCCCTCAGAGGCCATCATCAACCACCTTTACCTGGGAATTTAAACCCAGAAACTCTTATAACCACTGCAAGGTAAGCATAGCGGAACGTCCACGTTGGTTTGCTATACAGTGTTCCGCTCCCCCCCAGGCCCCCAGCCCCCCAGCTTCGCTTTGACCTCTCCGGCTATGAACTGCCACATTTTCACACTCTGTGCAAATCTCCCCGGCCCGCAACAATATCTTGCATCGATCTTGTTGTTGTTGCCGGAGCAACAAGCTACTTTAATATTCTCCTGAATCGTGGTATGATTAATCACTTGCCGCTAGGCTCTCTGCAAACAATTGTTCAGCGCAACTATACCGCAAGGTCCCTCGCCTAGTTTCCCCAAACGCCTTTGCAGCTTCCAAGCTATTTTGCTTTTTTTGAAATTCCCTGCTGTGGCTTGTGCATGTGTTGCTCCTCCAAGCTGCATTCTGTAGTGGAATGTTCGCATCAACTGGAAAGTAGGAATGTATGATCGTAGATCACCACATGTATCCCACCGGACATAAAATAATTGATACAGTGCTGTGAAATAGTATTTCCCCCTCCACAATCTTCCTGATTTCTTAGGATATTTATCACATACGAAGGTTTGAGTTCATCAATGTAACCCTTATGCAGGATAACATCCCAAAATAGAACTATTGACGAACAAACAAAATTGATGTCATGATTCATTAACATGTTGAAGGCACTAACTTGTCCATATTGAATATTCCAAATTCAATGTTTTTGTTTTTTACTTATATGCAGATGATAGTTACTTATACCCATAGCACAATACTGCTTTTTATTGCTTTGATGTCCACAGAGGGCACCAACCTAAATAAGTAAATAGAAACTATATATGTATGACGCCACTGAACATTTTGAGTGGTCGCAAGAAAAAAAAAGGATTCAGAAATGATTTTGACATTACACTTTAAAGCCACCATTCCATTATGGTGCCTTTTTTCCGATGTGTCGTTAAAAAAAGTCAACGCACAAGGTGTAACATTACGGGGATCAGCAGACGTCAACATGCATGAATCTTTTGGATGTAATTAACGCGTGAAGGGAGGGGACATTTCGAAAGTAGCGTCCGGCGGTGGCCTGCGCGACCAATCGATGGTGGCCCACTTTGCGCCTGCTGTTGACTGTGACCTTCAGCTGCCCGTGACATGGCGATCAATGAACGGGCTGACACATGCAGATGCGCGGGGCCTCTAGTTTCCACTCACTGTCGTCACACGAGCACGGCTTAAGAGGTAATAAACGACCTTGGCGGTTAGATTTAAAGAGAAGAACCTTTATTCAGGCTTATAGAGTGAATTGCAAATGTATGAAGCATATTTGGTCGTGCTGACTAGCGTGAACAAATTCTGCCTGGCTGGCATTTCGGAGCACTGAAGTGATAAGTTCACGGTTGCTCTAAATGTCAGGTTGAGAGGGTAAAAATCTCGCGGCGGCAAGCTGCACTCGTTTAAATGCCACAGGTCTGATTTGATGCTTTTGTTTTAATGTTAAACTGTGGATGAGTAGACAGCTGTTGCGCTCTTTTCAAGATGACGATGAGTACCATTCTATATTTATGGCAGTATTGTACCAAACGTCAAAAAAAAAAAAAAAAAACATTGCAGTGACAACACAATGAGCATTGTCACAATAACAATGCTCAGTTTTAGAGAGGTACAGTTGCTCCTCTTGTAACTAAAAACCAAATACTTTTAAATTTCCCAATGAACGTGAAATTATAGTCATTTTTTAAAAAAACAACCACCATATAAACTGCTGCAACAATAAAACTGACTGTACCATAGCAAACGAATTGACAAAATGATTTCATAATACACGACTGTATGTGTCAAGGCAGATTTCTTTTCTTGGATCTCATTAGATTGTGCAGATGCTACCTAATGCACATTTTAATTGAAACATACAAAGTCTACACACCCCTGTTCAAGTGCCGAATTTTAGTGAGATAAAAGAATGAATTCTTTGGGGCAAAAAATATATATATATTTTAGATATCCCACTCATTGTGACGTCTTGTACAAAAAAAAAAAAAAAATGAAGACGCGACATTAGCATTCATGTCACAGAAATGTGTTTACATAAAACCACGAGTCCCTGAAGTACATCACACCTGCGCAACAAGTCCTTCATAGATCCCTTTTATTGAGTTTTGCTAAAAACAAAGTGAACTTCCCAACAGGATGACCCCAAGAAGCAGGAGGACCCGAGCAAGTCCCCTCCAGCCAAGGAAGAGGGCGCCATGAACATCCTCAACTCTCACTCCCCCAAACATGAGAACAACCGGCCAAACTCAGTGGTCCACGACCACAGCCGCAGCCCAAACAACACCGACGACAACGCCGAGGTAAACGTCCTCCACAACAACTTGGTATAATCGCGAGCCGCATCGATCCGGAGCATTCGAGAGCACACACGGCAGCGGGTTTAACATTGTTTACACCCTTGTAAAGAGCACACTGTGTATCCTTGACAGTTTTATCAAGGCCCCGCTGTCAATGTAAGCACATACTGAATCTGAAGGGTACATGTTTACAAGGCTCCAATGTCAACACTGATTACCTAGTGGCCCCGTGTCTCGGTTTTTTTTTTTCTCCTCTCTCCACTTTTAACTAATGACTGACCTTTTCCTCGCTTCTGACGCCCTTTGCCTTGGTCTTTGGCCAATGAACTCGCCCACTGTCTCCCATTCCGCCCTCTCCGACTCATCGCCTAACTGTCCTTCTCCGCTCGCATGCATTGGTGTTAATCCAAGTGAAGTGTCTGAAAATAATTCCCAGAGTGACAAAAAAAAAGTGGAAATTAAGTGGATCTGTGCTTGCAGCTTTTCATGTTCGGCATTGCTAATAGTGTAAACGTTACATGACGTTAAGAGTATTTGCTTGAGTCGATACTGGAATCTCGATATATTAAACACACGGTGTCTTGGTTTTCAATGTGATTTCTAATACTTTTATGTACTTGAGGTTCTTTTGTACTTTTTTGGCTATACATGGAGGACGATAGTTATGAATTGTGGGAAATAAATCTTTTTCATTTTATCCAACTTGTCCTTGTGTTTTGCTCTACTTTCCCTGTAGTGTCTCTCTCTTTGTCTGCATGTCTGCTCACCAAGCTAACGGCCGCCCAGCTGCTCCCTCGCTAATAATAACCCAACGCTCCACTGACCCCGCTTTTGTGCTACTGTAGGCTGCTGACACGCACACGCACGCACACAAAGTGACAATTCAGCACCATGGACAGCCCCCTATTTCCTAGAATTCCATAGCAGTTTGATATACACATTCACCCGGCCAATACATTAGGGATGCTTGCACATTCCAATGGGACCCAATGCAAAAAAATAAAATAAAAAATGGAAATCTGCTTTAATAACAAAATACAATGTTAATCACTTAAACGTGTACAGAAACAAACAGTCGCCATCTTAAATGGAATTTTAGTGAAGCAAAAAGCTTTTTTTTTTTTTTACTAACTAATCGATTCATCAAAAAAAAATAAACAACAGATCGATTGCTAACTAAATTTTCCATCGTGAAAATTCTGCAAAGGACCCAA
Organism: Hippocampus kuda; assembly: GCA_901007745.1. Classification (NCBI taxonomy): domain Eukaryota; kingdom Metazoa; phylum Chordata; class Actinopteri; order Syngnathiformes; family Syngnathidae; genus Hippocampus; species Hippocampus kuda. The sequence continues at coordinate 25,141 of CAAKHF010024474.1, read as the reverse complement.
CCCAGTACACACAAAAAAAAAAAAACTTGCGTTGTTTTCCCAAGTAACACCACTTGCTGGGAAGCTGTGTATTTTGAGGCAATTGGGTTAAAAGTTGGATCAATTATTCTGCAGATTGGGTTGAAGATCTTGATAACGCATTTCTTGGTAGCCTCAACTCCTCAATGTGGGTAGTGGTTAGCTCTTGTTGGATCAAAATCTGGACCCAAAGGGCTGGGTCAAATTCTCAACCAAATAAATAACCCGGGATGACTGGGTCCCTTTTGGACCCAGTGTTCGCCTAATTTGGCTTCCTTTTAAAATAGCAGTTTTAAGTTTGTATAGCCCGAAATTGTTGAGCATCCCTCCCAATGAATATCCTTGCATTTCTGCATCCCTACTCGCCGTATTTCTACACCAGGATGGAGTCACTATTGGTCTGGAGGTGCTCCTCCCCAAAGATGCCAAGCTACGCCCAGAGAACAGCTCCCCCCTCCAGTATGACGTCTTCCTCTACAAGGTAGCAAACAACGCAGATCCGGTTGCCACCAACTCTCATTGCTCCGCCTCCCATCACGCAACCAAATCCCCCAAAATCCCATTGAGTGCGTCCAAGGTGCCCAAATCCCCCAAACACTCAAAGGATCATCGTCACAGTCCCCGCGAGCCCCTCTCCGGGCGCCACTCTTCACCGTTCCTGCACCTGTCACCTGGGAGGCAGCCGTCACCTAGTCGTCACTCCGCGCCCGGGGGCTACACAGCCCCCACGCGCCGCCAATCTGCCCATCACTCGCCTGGAGGTCGGCCTTCCAGTTTTTATTACTCCAGTTTGGAAAGAGAGGACGGAGACATTCGTCCATCTCCTTCCTCTCCTCATCTCACTCAGCCTGCCTCTTCACCATCCAGGGCCAAATGCAGCCCGGTCAGCACTCGATCTTTACCGCCAATCTCGTGACTCGTTACGCCTCTTACTCATACACTAAAATGCACGAATAGAAAGCCGTTTGAGCATTTATTCGATCCAGTTTATTCCTCTAACAACCGACATGAACATAACGGTAGTTTTAAAAATATGAGCATACCCGAGATGACTGAGGTCACTTGATAGTGAGTAGAAATAAAAAGGCAAGAAATACACAGTTCAAACGTTTTTGTTTTTTTTAAATAAAATGTGTGTGTGTGTGTTGAACACCGTCAAGATACAGCATCGTGTTTGCAACCGGAATATATGACAGTAGCGAAGTAGTGTCAAACCAAATTTGTCAAAAATAATTGTTATAAACACTCTACCTGATCATGTTTGTGACACAAGTACACAATAAATTGGTATTTTTTTTCTTAGCGAAACTTACCTAAATCGAACAGAGTCGGCAGCCCAAAAATGGCGGAGTAGCACAAGTTGATCTTAGCAGTCCAAAACAGGATACGATGTCCCCTTCGACCGGAATCCAGAGAAATTCATGCTTCCAAATTGTTCCGAGGTTTGTGTTGGTAATGTATCAATCAGCAGTGGAGGAACACAGTCCCAAATGTTGGCTGTATTTAGTTATATAATCACCGATAATCTGCGTCAAAGGGTTAAATGGAAGCTGTAGTGAGAAACAAGTGATTTTTTTTTTCATTTATCAGTACAAAACTAATGAGGCACTGAAAACCCACAAAAGACAGACGCTAATATATTACAAAACAGAGGTAATTATATTTCATAAGAATTCATACAAAGTCACGCAGAGAATTCAATGTTTTTGCAAATTATCCCTGTGCAGCATGACAGACTTTCGGCAATGGGTGGGGATAGGGATTTTTTTTCCTTACCTTTGAAATTTTCTACACCGTCTTCTGTCAGCTGCCACTCTGTCAGCGCATTCCTAACGAAGCGGGCCATTAGACTGAAACAAAAAGATTGAGCAAAAATAAAATTGTTGTTGTATTGTAATGAATATTGAGGGGCCATTTTACAAAATAAGGAGAGATTTCCCAGGCCGTAAATTTAGAGAGGAAGGGGGCATACTTGGCGCTCAAAAAAGTTTGTGGGGGGCCGAACGAATCTACGGAAACGTCGTTCCGGTATATTTTAAGTGAAAACGAGCACACACGTATATTGAGCTGGCTTTACACTAGCAAGTTGACAAGCAGGCGAAGTCAACCCAAACATGACCACAGGAACAAGTTTCATTTGGTATATTCGGTAAACGGCCCGGCGGGACAGAAAAGCTGTATGCTAACGACGAAATGGCGACTCACAGAATTCGAAACGCGGAAGAAACTCGAAAAAATAACGACACTACTTGAATAGGAAACGCGGGACAGACAATGTGATTCACAGGTAGTGTGAACAAAATCATTCGTTTACCTCGTCGATTGGATAATTTCGACGGCGAACTTTATGCCCGACAGCAAAGTGTGTGTGACTTCTCAAGTGGATGGAAGCGAGACTGTCGAGTTGAAGATGCGATGACGTCACGACGCGACGCACAGAAATAACACAAATGCGACATTAAAAAAAATACCCGTAATGGATAAAACATTGCATAAAGCTTCGGGTGAGTAGATAAAATAACCAATTGTTTTGGACAGGGGGATTTTGACCTTGCTCGAAAATGAGCAGCACAGTAGTTTATAGGAAGGTAGTTCTCGGCTCAAGTGGCACTAGTGGGAAAAAAAAAATGCTCCAAGTAGGGCATTTGTGCTTTTTTTTTTTTTTTTTTTGGGAAAAAAAAATGCTCCAAGTAGGGCATTTGTGCTTTTTTTTTTTTTTTTTTTTTGTCTCAGTCGTGCTACTAGTGAACCGGGGTCGCTTTATTTGTGCGCTGAATCGTCTTATACTATTGAGGACCAAGAGCATAATAGTACATGAACCTTTAACTGGATATCAAGGCTATGGAATGAATGCTCATACGGTTTTCCAGACTAACAAGTGTCATGACTCCAATGTAAACAGTCATTATCCATTAGGACTCTAACCTTCATTAGGCTCATTTGGGGCAAGAAGTGGAACTCGAACAACGATGCATGCACCATCCACCTTGACTCCAGACACACAACACAATTTAGAAGGAATCAGTGCATCCCAAACCCTCCAAGTTGGTTGAAACTCAGGTCAAAACTCACAAAATAACCCGTTCACTCATTTGTGAACAGGCAGTCCTCACCTGGTGCCAATGTCAGCACATTTTTATGAAAGTAGTTTTATCTGTACATCTTTTTTATTACTAGTATTTCATGTTTTGGTACATTACACACGTTTCTGATTTCCCAATAAATGGATGATAATACCACAAGTCTAGCATTTTATTTAATTGGAATATACCGTATAAAAGAAATCATCTGTAGTTCAACAAAAGATGAACTCTGCTGCTACTATGTGGACAATTTATGCACTGCAAAAAGATACTGTTTTTTTTTTCTTCCTGCAGAAAAGCACACATTTTTTCATTTCCAATTCATCTTGCATTATATCTACACTATAGGCACTGCACCTGAATCAATAAATACAATTTAATAACAGAAAGCCATCGAGATATTATTGCAAATTTCCCCAGTGTGAGACAAATAAAGGTTAGCTTATCTTATTAATATTCATAAAGCTCATTGTTTCTCAGTGTTCACTTGTGGTACGCAGGCGCCCTCTATTGGTATGTGATTAAATCACTGCCCAAGTACAGCTTTGCTAGATTTAACTTGGAAAAAAAAAATCACTACGTTTGGATTTAATCTTGAATAGCTGTTTGATTTTACACTATTGTTGCCATTTTTTATGTACGTTTTATTTGCAATTAATTTTTATGAAATTATCAATTAGGTGGCGTTTATATGTACTGTATTATGTTGTTATATTTTTATATCATACAAATTCAAGAACCACTGATATATCTTGAAATTTTATGCAGTTTTCATCCTGGTTGACAAAACAACATCAGGTAAACTCCAATGAGACAACAGAAATGCTCAAACTCCGACACAGCCTTGCTGGCCTCTCGTGTCTGATAAATTATTCATAATATTAGGCTTGAGATTAATTCCTTTTTCGTGCTCAAGATGTGAATCTGTCATCTCCAGTCACAGACACGTCAGTTTCATTGTTCGCTTTGAATTAAACATCTCACAGCTTGGCCATATTGGCACACGGCTGTGGGGCCTTATTGGATGATTTACTTGTCGTCGGAGAGCACCCAGCATTCCCAAACGGATCGAGTGAAGGTGAAGTTGTCCTTCCCGCCACTCTCTGTCTTTATAAATAGGTTGGCATCAGTTGAAGTGGACTTTGTGTCGCTCTACGTGATACTCAACTCTTCCTGAAAGCACTCTGACCTGCCCTCTTCTACCTGCTCACTTTGACCTCTCGTCTCAGCCAGAAATGTAAGAAGGGAGGGAGAAAAAAATGTACACATAGAATATTTTTCAAAGCAACTTGATGTAGAGCGGCATGCTAATCAAATGGATAAAACTTCTGAGACTTGCTCTGTGTGTTTTTGAGACAAGAATGGATGAAATATTTAGAACACATCGAAACTCATTTCCAAAAATACACAAAAGGGAAAACATTACGTTGCTCTCGAAAATAAAGAAATAAAGCCTTGAGGTCACCACTAGCTTTGTTACAATCTATCCTTATGTTTTCTGTGACGCTTGCCATCATTTCGGTTACAGCTGGCTGGGGAAGTAGGTGGTGTATTGTCGAGCGCATACATTATAAACAATCATTTCCATCTTTGGAGAATATACTCTTCACGGAATCGAACAGGCATATTTGGAGAATAAGGGAGAAGGAAACCCAGCCTAAAGTTCAAAACCGGGAAACTGACTCTGAGGCAGACATGCTAATTAGAATGGAATAATTTTGAAAGGTTATCAAATTATAATGTTTTTCTCCTCAGTGTTGCGATCGCAATTTTATCTGCTATTATGTTTGGGGGGCGGGTTCCCCAGTGTACACTGCTGGACATTTACATCTAGCATGATGACACACAAAAATTCTATTTAAAAAAAATCCATAAGGTGTGGTGGAAGTGGTCCAATTATTTGAGCAGGAATTAATCTTTTTTTTTTAAATTAACAAGCAATTGATTTTAATGAACCAATCATAGAATAAAATAAAACGGTAAAAGCATATGCCATATTGTTTATGTATTTTTTTAAATGTGATTTACAATGATTTAAAAATATAAACAGATTCCAAAAAATACACTTTGATTGTAGCATTCTAATCATTTTAGGGGGACTGCCCACAGGCTATACTTTTCCCACCCCTGTTATGAAAACTCCGTTTCCCTCAGAGAGTAAAAGGAGGACACTCCACCCGAAAAAACCTTCCACGCAATCACTGGTTTGCTATTTTCTTTTGGGCTCATCACCTGAGACGTTCACCCTGCACAAATCCTCCTCTCATCCTTCCCTGAAAACGAGTGTGCCGTGACAACCTCTGGGTTGCAGTGTTGCACCACGAGAGGCCCTCAAAAAGTGTCGCTGGCTTGAGACTTGACAGCCTCTGGGCACTTTGAAACTCAACCGCTCATCTGCATTTTCATTGAAATTCACCCTTTTGTCGGCAACGAGATCTTATGCCGATTCGGTCAGAGTAATAATTTCAACAGTGAGGGTGCTTTGTATTGTAAGGTTGAAAATATGCAATGTATAATTTAATAAAAAGGGCTGTAGATAGTCACCCTCAGATGAATGCATTGGGGGGGGGGCGTCTTTTTTCATCCCTCCCCCTTTGCATGCCACTGCATCGATTTCTAAATTGGTGTAAATATATGACATCATTCAAATCTGCCCCCATTCAAACCATATTTTCCAGTAAATCTGATCATATTCCAATTTTGTTGTCCCCACACACACAAAAAAAAAAAAAACACATAGCTATCTCCTCACTGATTGCAGTCTTCTTAGTATGCTTTCATGCGCGGCAATATTATGAAACATCAAGTCAATCCCTTCTATCCTTTGTGAGCTTTCTTTTGTGCGTGTTTTTCGTCTGCGAGCCTGGCCCATTGCCTTTCGTTTGAGATGGGGAAAATGTCACCGTGTGCGCGCGCCCCAGGAGTGTACAAAAGGAACTGTGTTGTGCTGTCCAGACACCCCCGCCTTTAAAGGGTCGCTTCACCCAAATGGCCGACGATCGACATGCTGTCAGATTTCATCACTGTGCGGACCGCAGCCCTTGAAAACTTGTTTCTCTATTGACAAGACGTGTTCCAAAAAAAAAAAAAATCAATGAGGCTTTCAGCAACACACAATTATCATTGGCGCTGTATTCCTTGCAAATTACAGGTGTGCGCAATGCATGTCTCCAAAAGTCAATAAATAAAGACCCCCATACTTTAGAACACTGGCTGCTGAAGAAGAAACGTCTCCTCGAACAGCTGAACTTTATTTTGGGGTAATCAGAGGCACATTAAATGCTGGCAGATGTGTGCCAACTCCTATTTAGCATGTGCTTGAATGTGGTTGGTTTATCCTGAACGCAGCCACATCCACAGTTATGAAAAATAATCTAGGTTATTTATTTTTACTTTCTTTCTATTTAAAAGATCTAAAGAAAATCGGGTTAGGTCACCTCAATGGTGAAAAAAAAAATTGAACTGGTTTCTGTGGTTTTTTTTATCACCCAAACCTGGCATGAAACAGGGGTGTGTAGACTTTTTATAGTCACTTTACATTTCTGTTGCAATAGTGACTCGTACAAAAAAATATATATTGTAATGTTTCAATTGGGGTGGCATACACAAGGATAGAAAAAGCAAATTATACTACAAAAATATTTGGACATGTACCCTAAAGGCATTATATGTTAATTTAAGACTTTCAATAAGGCTTTCTTGTCCACTCATCCAGAAGAACATTAAGATGGAGACTTCTAAACTCTCTTTGTAGTTCATCCTGAAAGTATTTGATGGGTTTGCGGTCCCGAGTTCTTCCACCCCACACTCACCCAACCGAGCCACGATGGACTTTGCTTTGTGCGCTTCCCCACCCCCCCCCTCTCAAACAAATCAATGTCGTGTTCAAACCGCCCCTGATCTAGCTGAAAGGCCGACCCATTAAATCATCGATGAAGTGACGCGTCCTAATTCTTTTGTCCCGCGCTCAACAGCGAAGCCGCTCACCGAGTGTGAAAAACGTCGCACGGGGGAAACGCAAGTTGACTCGGTGTCCGCCCATCCTTCTGATGTCTTCATTGTTCCCTTTCCGTCTCCTCTCCTTCTTAAGCCTCCTCGCTTGGTTTCAGTATCGATTCACTCGGTACCCCGCGGTTGCATTCTTGCGGTGAAGATTTCCGGCTGAAAGAAACCACTGACATTTCCCCTCCTGATCACAACATGGCTAATTTAAAACCACCCCCTATAAATTACCGAAAGGTTATATACGGTAGTTGCCTTAATGGATGTTATTTGATATCCGACAACTGGGAGGTGCTTTTCCGATACGGAGCATCCAAAAACCTAAGAAATGAGACACCTTGACTGTAAGTCAAGTGAGGAACGCATGCGTGACCTTGCTTGAACAATCCCCTCAATTAGCCTTCACACAAAGCGCAAAAGGAGATGAGGTGAAGGAGTCGAGAGTCAGGAAGAGCATCTCGCTGTGTTGCCATGGCGATACCTCATAAGTCCTACCTCTAATTGTGAGGGAGCAAGCGGGTTAAGACAAAGTGGGCGATAGTACTTTCCGTAAGGTCACAAGTGCGCACGCACACACACACACACACACACACACACACACACACACACACACACACACACACACACACACACACACACACACACACACAGAGACTCAAGGAGGGCAGGTGTAGCAACACCCGCTGAGTCTCACCCGCCGGTGCTGCAGGGAAGGAGCCCAAATTTACAAAGGCAGAAGAAGGGGGACGTCACTCGGAGAGGGGCGCACGCACCCGAGGGACGAGATGTGCACGCACGGGAGGGGCCGTGCGCAGTAAGACCACCGGGACGAAAGCTTCGAGGTATGCAGTGATATTCTGACACACAGATGTCACACTCAAGGCCCCGGGGGCCAAGTTCCTGCTTTTCCTCTCCACACCCATCATCAACTGCTCTGTATGCGACTAGGGATAAAGTTGTGAGCTAAGCTCCAAGGTATTGTGCATGAAATGTTGCCTGTGCATAGGAACAGGGAGGAAAAAAATTCTAAATCGTTCACCCCTAATTTGCACGCCCCGTGGCTCAGGCTTCGAAATGAAACTCCTCACCTCACTTCAACATGGCTCCTTGGCACAACGATGTCACCAGATGGCACCAAAGCAACGTTATTGTGTTGACCTGAGCACCAAAACAAGAAAAAGACGACTTGTTGAGCGGATAATGGACGGCAGGTTCCAAAATAAAATCAGATGAAGTGGAATCAAGAAAAAAATAAATAAAATCCACCCCTCACAAGAGCTCACACTAAATCCTAGCTGACTGTTTTACAAGTCAGTGTGAAATTGCATGAGCAATTCTTTCATTTGAATATTCTCTTGCAGCTCAACTGCCACTGCCTTGCGACCGCATGTCTGATTGAGCGAGTTAATGTGCTCGAGAGCCAGCTGTCCCTCAAATAACACACTCAATAATTCATGTTACGTACACAGGGACTAAACCTTGAGTGTGTGTGTGTGTGTGTGTGTGTGTGTGTGTGTGTGTGTGTGTGTCAGGCCAACAAGTAGCTGCACAAGTGCAGAGTGGTTTGATTCAGGGAATCTTTGCTTGCTTAGACAATAATTGCGTGCACGCACACATGTGCGTGTGTCTTTGTGTGAGCTCATTACTAATGGAAATCAGATCGCTCGTTTGTTGAGCCAGCAGAAGCCGAGGGCCAGCTCCATCACGTTGGGCTCAAAATCTAAAAAGACCTTCGATCTGACGTCCAAGCAATTCCACCCCCCAAAGTGTTTGCATTCAGCCGAAAAGTACTTAACAAATTACAAAGCATTCGGGGGAAGTGACATGTCGACAGACAGGAAAACCAGTGGGAGGGGATTTGTGGAAAGTTTCATACAAGCGGAGTGAGAGAAATACAATATTTGAGACAGACGATTTGATTATTATTATTATCATCATCATTGTCATTATTTCTGTGAGAATACTTCCACGTATGTTCTGTTGCACCCTAAATTTTTTCATCTTCACTCCCCTTTTTTGGGCCTTGTGAAACTTGCCAAAACCAAAACAGTACAACTTCATTCAAAACAAAAATCAGAAAAGTATTTTTCATTCTCTGTATTCCGTATTACCCAGGCCAATATTTCTCATGGCCTCTAACGGATTGAAACCAAGCAGTTTTTAAGTTTTCATGTACAGTGCTGCCTTGAGATACAAGTTTGATTTGTTCCATCGTCACATTGAAATGCAAAGCACTCAACTCAAATCATCATTCTCCATTTAAAATGGATGGCAATGCCAGGAATATGTTCTGCCCCCCCTCAAAACAACACAAATTTTGGTCATGTGTATTGTTAAAATTTGAAAATAGGACTCCAGTAATATTGGTCTGGAAAAAACATAATTAAAGAGAATGTTCAGAATTAAACAGTGTGTGCACCTTTTTTCAATGAGCAGTTCCTTCTGATGTGCGCGTCTTGGCCACCCTCCAGTATAAGACAGTCATGCAGACACAAACAAAGAAGAGTTTCACGAGGACATCAATTGACTCAGTCAGCTACAGCGATATCGGTCATCTTTCTCAGAAGAGATCGAATATAAATGATGTCATTTTGTAATAATCAAGGGCGAAGAAATCCAGACGAATCAAAATGACGGATTTTACTTCCCCGTCCAAGCAAACTGTTCCGTCAGCTGTCTGTTGTGAATGAACTCAATTCAATTTAAAGCTTGGAAAAACGACCTAATAAATCAAGAACTTCAACTGTCCATTAAGTTGGCAAAAGAAGTGCTAGCCATACCGCTTAGTCAATGGATTAATCAATAACAGGTTGGAATGGCGGACTTCGTCTTGCCTTTATTCTTTCATCTCGACATTGTGGATGAATGTATGCCTCACAATTTTGGATCCATTTGAATGAGGGCATTTTTTCTGTTCCCGGTGCAGACTAAGATAAGGTTGGGGTGAAAGAACTTGAGACCTCACCTCTGTTAAACATGGCAGAGATGAAGTCGGATTTTGATGACACCTGCCCTGAAGTGTTGTTCTGGATGAAAGGACAAAAAAGACAACAACAAAAATAAACAGGCAACCACGGTGCACCCGAACTACACACTGATTATATGCTGTACCTAACAGGATGTTCAAATGACATCATTAGCATTTCAAAGTGGCGCCTGCTGCCTTCTGGAGCCATCAGGTGTGGGATATTATAAGCTACACCCACAATTACACTGTATCTAATATATATATTTTAATCTGTTTTTGTATTTTCTATGGTGGTGGGTTCTCATTACTGTTACACTAAACACAAATCAAATGAGAATTACACATGTAATCCAAAAAATAAAAATAAACAACAATGCGCCACGCCATAGATGGGCTAACGGATGGCACTGGCGTCACGGTGTAAAAACCTGACAAGCAATCGTGGAATAACTCATCTTGACGGATATAACAATACTTCGTCTTATCTTCTTTATCCTCAGCAAAGAATGACGAATGGTGTGGCAAACTGTCTGGCGAGTCGTGTCGCTGCTATCTGACTCTTACATTGCCCCCATGTGGCCAAGTTGTGAATTCCTGAGTGAGCAGCACAATGCCCGTTAAATTGAAGCAAAATATGTGGCAAAACTGTTTTTTTAAAGGTATAATAGAACAATTTTGTCCATCAAAAAACACATCACACCTTTATTTCAGGGCAATGGGTAAAGATGACTCCGACTACAAATCAGTACACATTCCTACCTTGTTTTCCGGGGTATACTTTCGTGATTAATACGATCAAATGCTGGCCACGAATAGAAAGCAAGTGTCTGGGGTAGTGTTTAAGCATCATTTGGAGAGCACTCTTCTCATTTGAAGGGTCCCCACAGTGCAAGGGAGGAAGTAACAGGGTCGCAGCAGGACGTTTCCTCATTTGAATACTGCGGAACACAAACACACGGGCGCACTTAAGCACCGGCCGCCTCCCGCTGCAACATAAATGTCCTCGTTTATCCTCTTAAGCACAAATGTCAAACCTTTGTCAGCCTCCACCCTTCCCCGTGGCTCACCTTTGCCCTTTGTCCTTCCCGTTTATAACTCCTTTGTGCCGCCGACTTCCATGGCTTCGACGCGGGCATATCATTTTCCGGCCGTCTGCGGTTGCGTCACTCGGCTCTGTGAAAGACAGCAAAACGCCCCCCTCCCCCGCCCGCACCACCTCCCACCCCATTCATCTTTGCTGGCACCTTTGCTGATATTATACTCCTCTCTTTTCTTTCATTCTCTCTGTTTAGGGATTCTCCAGTGACAACACTTCGAGTTGCCATGGTTTTGGCGGAAGGAAACTCAAGAGGTTTAATCGAGTTACACTTTATTGGAGCGTGACAATAACAAGGGGCGTGCGCCTGTGCGTGCGTGTAGTCAGGTGAGCGACAAGGATGCCTCCGTGTGAATGAACATGTCCTCGTCGTAGAGGTCTTCAGCAATGTCGCCTTCCTCCTCCATGAAGAAGGTGGGGAAAGGAGGGCTGTGCAAGGTGGGCAACCGCTTTGGCAGCTTGCTATCCCTCACCTGGAACATATCCCAAAAAACACACACAGGTTGTTATAATCTTACGTCATGGTCGCTTGGATTTTAATTTCCAATCTCCTATAACAACACTTTCCTTTGCTTCCTCTGGTCCATGATTAGTGGAGTACACACCATGTCGCCAAACAGCGCAGTGAAGACGTTACCTTTCATCCATAATTTTTATCTGGGCCCATTTTTTTTTTAATATTTCTGTTGAACCACAAGGGAATAACAATCTCAAATTATCAGCATTTTAAATTTTGTTATATTCAAGTTATTTGTGTGACCGCTGTGGGATTTCCTTTCATTAGCAGAGGAGTGTCAACCAATTTCATTCACGAGTGTAGATGAACAGCAAAGATTGAGGTGACAAAACAAACTGTGCAGAGTAAATTAAAGGCATGTGTGCATCAAAATCACTAAAATGGCCCACAAAAATGGACATTTGACTGCATAGAACATGAATTTCCCTCTGCTACGTGTGTGTTCCCACACACAAAATAACTGCAGGAAGCTGGTGGTGCTAAGATCCTTTCACTCACCGATGCAAGCAGGCGTGTAACATCATTAAGCCGGGTGGAAGCATCTTGTACGCAATTTGCCTTATCTGTGTGTGTACCCGTTTTAATTTGTCATCTTGAAATGGTATGAAGGGTGTTCATCTGTTTTTTAATTTTTTTATTTAATGCTTCAAAGGAGGCTATGTGGGTTAATTGTTTGTTTTTTTTTTAATAAAGTGAGCTTGATTTTGTATAAATATAATTATGGGTGTTAAATTTTGGTCACGATATACAAAATAATTAAGTAACCTAAAAAAAAAAAAAAATCACCAATTTTAGCCCCCGCCTCAAAAAACATTTAATGACAAAACTAGCAATTTAACAAAATGACATGGTTACATAGAATTCAAAATAATGAAACGGTTTTGATCAATTTACTTTGAATCAATTGAATAGCCACCGTGCTGCTGCCTGCCTTTGCCACCTGGGGTCAGTCTAAGACAGACAGATATACAGTACGTGGACATCTGTACAGCGGAGATGTCTTACCTCCTCTCAGCTCCTCGCGGTAGATAAATAATATATGCGGTTTATTCGTGTCTGAAAAGGTTACATGTGTGTTTCCCCCTTATGAGCGAGCATTGGCATTAAGCCTGCCGACTAAAGGCTAAGTATGTGGTTGTTTTAGAAACCCATAATTCTTCTCATTTTCCGAATTGCTCGACAAGAAACTTCAACTCGAAGTGGCTCAATTTGTCAAAAACGGTTTTGCTTGCAAGCCAAAGAGAAAAAAAAATAGATGTCATTTCAATTTTAAAACGACATGCCTCAGACACGAGGACCCAACAGAACAACAAACTTCGATAACAAATGCTATTAAACTGCACATGTACCCTTTGGTCTGAATAATAATCTGAAGGGAGTCCGGGGTGGAGGTGGGCGGGTGCGCGCTTACTTTAGAAGGCTGAACGAGGCGAAAAGCTAAGCGCATTTGTATTCATTATTGCTTGTCTGCAAAACAAATAATAGGCTGCGCACGCACAAGCGTGATGAGCCCAGCCTGCCGAGTATGGAGATGGATGGTGTGGATATCACTACAATCATTAAAGCGCATAAATGCTGATCTAGCAACAGTGTCAATGAGGATGGATCACAGTTGCCACACAGGTGAGACGCTCCTTTTAGAGGTGCAAGGTCACCCATCGCTGTCTCCCGCGGTTTGCAAAGTTCACTTTTAAAGACGTGCGTGCGCGCGTCGGTGATTATGTTTTTTTTTTACCTTCAGTAAGCAGTTCCTGTGGCCAGGGACGGAGCCGTTAACGTACAGCACGTTGTGCTTGGTATTGACTCTCCATATCTGGAAGGGAGGTGGGACAAATGAGAAAATGATTGCGCTGACATTGCCATTGCGGACGCTCAAGGTCAAAGCCGCCCTTTTTATTATTTTCTTTTTTTTTTAATTTACGTGTGTATGTGTTCACCTTGAGTCCGTAAGCTGTGACGTAGACGTTGCCCATTCTTCCTGGCATCTTCTTTCCTTTAAAAACTTTGCCTGGATCCTGAGAGCAGATTCATGCCACACATGCTCAAATTAATGGAATGTAAGAGCCCGACTGCTCATTTGAAGTATGGGGAGCATTTGGGGATGCGTGAGTGACTGAGTGAGAGAGCGTGTGGGTGTCATGTCTTACTCCTCCGGGTCCAGAAGCTCCTGGTCTGCGATGTGTTTTGGTTTGTCCGTGGCTGGCCGGCTGACCTTTGAACCCCCAACGCTTCATCACGCCCTGAAAGCCTTTCCCAATACTACCCACACGCACACACATCCAGGACACACACTGCTGCATTACATCTAACCGGGAAGTCGGAAGTTTGCAACAAAAAGTGTCTTGGAAATGTCACTCAACAATGCCCAATCAATTATTTGTTGATTTTGAAAAAAACATTGTTGAAGGAAGTGAATGTTTTGAGTTTCATTAGTGGTGGTATCACACTGAAATGAATGAAAATGCCATTCATCCATTCCAGCCTTCACAAAAAAAAAAGGTGAATGCTCATTTTAATGAGTAGCCCTGCATAATACTGTACTTTATATATTGAAAAAAATCAATTAAATACTGTTATTACACAAAAAATTGTGCTTTCTGGTGTGCCCAACTTGGCCATCGGAGGGCAGTATAAGAGAAACAGCCAGATATACTGTTCACTGACACGGCTCAGCTTATCAGTACGGCACTAATGTGCGTTGGTCTTCGCAGAGGACAAAGAATACATGGCTGTGAGTCCTGTTATTTTTTTCTCTACATATGTTACTGGACCATTTATGATCAGTCCATAGCGCTGCAAACATCGACACTATTTAGTGTTAATATCGAGGCCAAGCCTCGTTGCTAACGTTTGATACTAAACAATATCGATTTGAAAATTGTGCAGAGCAATGTAGTCAGCTCTACTTGTAAGCCGCGTGCGTTATACAGTGTCTGACTTAAAAGCAGTCATGAATGCAAAATGGAATGTATGGAAGAAAAGTGTGCAAGAAGCCAAGGAGGAAAGTTCACTAGGGAAGAGCAGAACTTACGATTTGGCTGTGATGTCCACATATTGGCCTGGCCGGAAATGTGCAGCATACAGCGGAGTGCCTTGCCACACACGCGTGCACACAGAAGCGGAATTACTCAGCTGCCTTTGGGAAACTCATATTATCATTAAGCTAGTCAGAAATGGGATGTGTGCATACCAGGTTTAATGATAGCATTGTCCGAGACTTTGAAGGTGGTGATTTTCTGTTTCAGAGGCACTCCTGCATTCATGTACATCTCCATTCGCTTTTCAGATCTCTGTCAGTCAAGTGGAGAGAAAGGCACACAGAAAGAGAATGTTAAGATGTGTGAAGAGCGGGGTGGGTGGGGTGGAATAAAGCAATGAAGAAGAACCAGCAGCGAGCCGCAGTCAGATGCTGGCATTTTAAATCTGACAGCGGGCCTGTTAAGACCGTGCGGGAGCCAAGTGTACGCACGCACGCACACAAACGCGCGCGCACACACACTTGGCAACGTGTCTGACATTTGCTCGCGCTCGACTCAGCCCCTCCAGTCACTCCAAACCGCTCTCTACCCTTCTGTTGCCTGAGAATCAGCCTGCCAACTATGTTTCACTCCGACAAACTCGGCCTCCAACTCGGTGTGAACAGAATTCCAAACCAGTTGATAAGACGACGTCAAACAATAAAGCATCCACGAAGACGCTGCAGAGGAGAGACGACACTCGGAAACACATCGTTTCCTTGGAGGGGGACGGAAGCGGCGAGGTCAATAAACTGCTGTCACTGGAGCCCTCGGTGTTGCTCTGATAAGTGGGTCTGAGTCACCTTCGAGTTTATTAACATCGTCAAAGTCAGCATCCAGATGAACGGCGGGTGTCAGCGTTGGTGGGACAAAGCAGCTGTAAAATCTAGTGAGCTTCAATTACTTTTAGACAGCTGGGATGAAACAGACGCACACGGGGGCAGATTGAAATACACACACACACACACACACAGACCAACACAGACAGACGGACATGCGGAAGGACACCTGCAGACACACACACACACACGCACTGAATGACTACGACATGCTCGCTCAAGAGTTAGCCGGCGTCGAGTCGAAAGCTCCCTCGTGCAAGTAGTAAAGTGCTTTCAGGATTTAACACACACATCTATCCACCCATCCGCACGCACACCAAGGGGGTGACTTTAATTTCCCGACTGTGGAAGCGCCGTCATAAAAAAAAAAAAAAAAAATACAGGATAAGTCCCAATAGGAGCTCAATGCTATCATCGAGTTATATTTCCATAACGCACTGATAAGATTTCCTCATGCTCCTCAGAAGTGGCCAGAACCATAATAAGGAACAATGTGCTGCCTAAGTGCATTACGGGCAAGCGATGCTATTATTACGCCGTCAATCAAGGTTGAGAAGACAGTCATGCTGTGTAGATCACAGGATGAAATGAGCTAGCATCGATTCCTAATGAGCTGTTACTTCTCTGATGGATTGAGTATGGCGACGTGAAATAATGTGAAATCATCTTTCATTGTGGCGTCGGTTTTAAATCACCGTAATTCAATTTGTAATGGTAAAAAAAAAAGTAGAAAGGAATACATAACACATCAAATGCACAACGTAAAGTTATGAATCAGGGCTAGCTTATGTTGCATCTACCTCCTGTGGTTTTATTTCGGAAAATGAGCAAGATGGATCATGTCCAGGATGAAAACCTTCGGAATGCATTTTTACGACGACAAGCACACGTTTCTTACATGGAACGGCGAGACATTTTTTCCTCCTACAATGAGAGCGGCGGTGCGTCCATCATAATCTTCTTTAGACAAGTGCTGTATGACATGGCAGTCCTGGACCTGAATAAGGGGGAAAAAAAAAAGGATTATTTATTTACAACTAGTGCAAAGCAGCACACACCACAGGGGTCGATCCCCCTGGAAGATTGAGTCTGTAACATTCAGTCAACTTCTCATATATTCTGTCTATCTCACACACTCTCGGGATCGTCATCTGTCTGTCTGTCTGTCTGTCTGTCTGTCTGTCTGTCTGTCTTTGCCTCTCTCTGAAAGCAAGAGTCTCTCAAGTCCTCTGGCTCTCTGTGTCGTGTTCTCAACTTGCTTTTCGCTTCAACTCCTTCAACACTATCATCAAGCTGTCTCAGCGACTGTCTCCCTTTTATTCATCTTTGTGGTGCCACAATAGGAAGTCATGCCCCTTCTTTGGCTTTATTTTCTCCAGACACAATGCAATGGAGAGGAATACCCAACATTTCAGCAACCCAGGATATTAAAAACAATCAAAGTGTGTCACACAAAGTGTGTGATTCTCGATGCATGAAGTATTTTGACAAAAGTATATTGAGACATCTGGAAAATGCATTACATCGTGGGAAAAAAATGTGATGCAACTACAAAATATGATTTCGCTTATACCTGCAGCAAAGTGACGACATGTCTTTCTCCAGTTTTTGTCCACAGAGGAGCCATACCCAACTTCACAGCAACCAGTCCAACTCTTCGACTACCTAATCCGAACCCAGATTAAAAAACAATGAGAACCAATCACATGACTGGAAACAATTTTTTCTTTTTTTTATGAGGACAGCTACCTTCTGTCCATTCATGTCGCTGCCACGGTTCGTCTTTTAACGGGTTGAGCTTGTCTGCAGTCTGTTTTCTGTATTCCTCGGCTGTTTCCCTCCTTAAGAACTGTTGGTTCTCTTCTGTGAGGTGCTCGTCAACCCATGTTGACGTCTTTAACGTCCTGAGACAAGTTACTGACGGAATGGAGCTGCAAGAGAAGCCATAGTCAAGTCAGTTGCAGATGGTTGAAAATGTGACCTCACTTACTGTTAATTAATACAATGCTATCTTAATTAGCTATTTAATGGGGTCAATATGTTAGAATAAACTCTCTGAAGAAAGCAGTGCGGTTATACACTGCTGCAAATGGCAACCATAATAAAACACTGGGCTGATTTCCAGCCAATTGCAGTCAATCAAAACAAAATGTAAAGCAATATATGGACGTTGCCAAAATGTAATGAGGTGAGTAGGAAGTTGATTTCAATATATGATAACCGTACGGTGCTAAGTAAATCACAAACCAATATTTTATTTCTATATGCCATAAATTTTGAACAATATGATACTTCCTCAAGCATTTTTACAATCATGATTATGTATACAATATGCACTCAATATTTTAGTAATTTAAGTAATAACGTCACAAGTGTAACAATCATATTGTTCATGATTTACAAAAAAGAAAATTGTCATCACTATTTTACATGCATTTTGAGAAAAATGAAATGAAAGTGTCTTGGACAAAATACAGCATGATCGTAACAGTGGTCAACAAACAGAAGGTAAAGCAGTTAGCATTAGCCACCTTTCAGTTGCTGCTCGGAGACAAATCAGACGAGTTCCCTGCTGGAGAAGTCGGCAACCCCACGTCGCCATTTCGTTATGTTCCTTGCTCTATATAGATTTTATGGAGGGGAAGAAAGAGCGGGAAAAAAAGAATGCTCTAGGATTTAATTCCTAGTAAGCTTGTGCGTTCGGATCGCCAGTGTTGCCCTGTTCCAAATGTGACCCCGTTTATTTCCGGTGTTTGAGGAAAAAAATTCCCCTGAGCACGGGTTCCCACACAAAGGTTCCTCTCAAGGACTGAAAAAAAATGTTATAAAAATGGAATTAAAACAAGAAAAGTATCCTTTTTGCCTTTTAATATAAAAGACAAAAATGATTTCTTTCTTTCTTTCTTGATAGCTTTTTGTATATTTTATATCCCCCCTAGTCTTAAATTGTTCCGGTGGAGCTTCCAGATATCAGAATTAAGTCAAACTCAATATTATTATTATTATTATTATTATTATTATTGTTATTATTATATTCATACCTCATTTTACCAACAAGAATTTGTGTTTCGGCAGCCAGGTGATCCAGTGGTTAGCATGTTCTCCCCGGGCCTGCGTGGGTTTTCTCCGGGTACTCTGGTTTCCTCCCACATTCCAAAAACATGCGTGGCAAGCTGATTGAACACTCTAAATTGTCCGTAGTGTGAGTGTGAGCGCGGATGGTTGTTCATCTCTGTGTGCCCTATGATTGACTGGCAACCGATTCAAGGTGCCCCCCGCCCAAAGACAGCTGGGATTGGTTCCAGCATGTCCCGCAACCCTTGTGAGGATATAGCAGTTCAGAAAATTGATGGATGGATGAATTTGTGTTTCATGCTTCAGTTTTGCTTCTCTCCCAAAGTCAACTTGAGAGAGAGGCAGGGAATGAATGGATGGATGTAACACATTCACATTAATATTGCGAAAATGATCCGTTATTGTATAATTCAAATATGCGCTATTTAGGGGACTAGACGCTGTAGTCTGTGGTTTTGTAAGACAGCGTCACCAATCATATGAGCTTATTTGCATTCTGTGTCATTACTGTCTGAACACACATACAGTATCAATCTTCTCGGATACGCATAAACATTGATCATATAACCTCATACAGTAACACCTCAAGGTCATGTATCGCGTGTCTTGGATTTTGAGGTTGTCATTTAAGAAAAATGTTCAGTTTGCTGAGCGTATTGACTGACCCAATTGCGGTTGAGACCTTTTTCTTGCTCTGTTTCCAAGAATAAAGACTGTGAAAAGACAGATGAATCCATCCATTTTTCATTCCACATTACAGTACTGTATATACTTTGCTGATGCACTGTAAATGGGCCATTCCACCAAATTGTTGCCATTTGCGTGCCCAGGAAATAAAATGTGTAAATACATCATCAAATTAACTGTAAGATACATTCTAAACGAGGCGTTCAATCTATAAACTAATGACAGTAAATAAATAACGTTTCCTGAGATGAGCCATCATGCATTTTGGGATTTCAGTAAATGAATTATCCACCCATTTTGCGAACTGCTCATCCCCCACAAGGGTAAGGGACTCGCGGGTGTGCTGGAGCCTACAATAGCTGTCTTTGTGAAGTATATCATCAGATTTAGAGTTGGGGGGAAATAAGTTGATGTTTTAAGAGTTCCAACAAGCCCAAATGTCTGTGGACCGTTGCTGTTTGTGTATCCAAACAAAGTCTGTGCAGCTGCACAGTACTGGCAACTTGGGGCTGTCTGTGAGCGACAAAGAGATATGAGTTCTATCCTCAGTGGCTCACTGGAGGTTTGGACATTATGCGAACAGTCATTACAGTCGCCACATTCAATTTGCTCAGAGACACAGTGCCGAAGGAACTGGGACAATCAACACCAAAGAAACTGCACGACCCTTCTTGACCTTCACAGTTGTTGACTTGAAACTGTGCACTTGTTGGCACACAAGTAAACATATTTGGGCACCTCTTTATCGTCGCATGAAGTGAACCACTAAGAACATAATTTAGCTTCTGTTTGCTGATAGAACGATTTCCATTTTCTTGGGAATACTTTTGACAAGAAGTTAGCCAGCGTGCCTGTGGAATGTGTCACAGTGGCCACAACCCCAATTCATCTTAAAAAAAAAAAGTGGGCTTTGGTTCAACTTTGTGATTATGATGGCGATTCTAAATCAATATATTTTAAATCTAATCTTTTGAAATTAGAGGAATGAAATGGTTAAAGTCGGTAATGTCTGCAACTCCCATTGCATTGCTTCCCTCTCCTCTGCCGAGTTCATTAAATTCTCCAGTATGAGACATCTGCGCCCCCAGCTCCTCCTTGCGTGATCAGCTTCATTTTTTTTCCAATTGCCCTCACAGAGGGGATCGATTTTACACTTTAAACACACACACACACACACTCACACACGCGCGCTTACCGCTACATGCGCACACAGCAAACTGCACCAAATGAGAAAAACAAAGTGCCTTTATTATAATCAACATGCAGTTTACAAGGGAAAAAGAGTTCACAGATCAGTGCCTACAACCCACACCAAGCTACCCCTGCAAAACTCTTTACAATTTAGGAAGGTTATTAAGAAATTATTACAATTATGCCCCCCACCCCAAAAAAGAATTCTGTAGAAAAAAAAAAAACGCAGCCCATAATATCTCTGAAATGACAGAGATACTTTATTTCATAACCAGCAAGCCTTCTTTCTACGAGGGAGTAGCTAGCAGAATTATGTATGCATTTCTGCAAAACACGAACAGGGAAACTAATATCCACGGAAATAGTTTGAATACAAAGTGCAACGCTAGTTCTCAGAATACATTCATCACATTTGCGCTATCGACGCACTTGTTAGTTATCCAAATAAGGTATGTTGTCATTTCTTTGGGTTGGCTGAGATCTGCATGCTGGTTCGGTAAACTCGTATCTAGAAACATCTGGAAGATATATGAGGATGGATTCTCGGCTAAGGCCATCAAAGCCAAACATGCAGCAGTCTATTTCTTTCTCTGAGCTAGACAAAGGTCTACGTATTTACATGAATGTGTGTGTGTGGGTGTGTAAAGGGGGCGCAGGGGGGTAAGCAATGCACACTTGTATTGTAAACATGTATATAGCTCATCCGTCGTCAGGGACTGAAGGTCCTTGTTGACTCATAGTCCGACATACACTTGGGTTTGATGCCTTTAGCGTTGTAGTAATCCACCACCTGGTTCGGGACTTCTGCCAGAACACTTTTTGCCAGGGCAGCTGGGGACGCCTGCCAATACGTAGACAGACAGACAAGAGACAAAGAGAGAGAGAGGGAGAGGAGAAAACGGAATACATTAAGAAGCCTTTCGCATCGCTAGCCACGCGTGACTCTCGCAGGCTGGAATTCACTGTCGAGCCTGATGCTGTCATAGGCTGAGCGCAGGGAGACTGACGAGATCAGACAAGCTTGTATGGGGAAGTGGGTGGGGGGAGACGAAAAATTCCTACATGTGGTCCTCTGGGTTTTGGTTGGCATCTGAAAGGGTACCACTTTACAATAAGTGAGCTGAACTTAAGAGTTCTCAGGCATCTGTTTTGACTTCTCCTCCCTCCATTTGAACACTTCAAAAAAAGAAGGACCACCCACAAGAGGTTTCAAGAGAATGTGAGCAGACTGGTGGATTAGACACCGACTCACATTTCAAGCACTTGAACTAACTTGCTGTGCTGTGCTGTGCTAATCACTATTCCACCATGTTGCCTCTTCATGGGGGAATCCATTTTCGGCAGTGAGGTGACCAGGAACCGATCCCGGCGGATTGACGAAGGGCACACATGGACAGACTACACTGTCACTGAATCGGAAACTGAGCACTGGCTGCACAAAAGTCAGACCAGTAAACAAGAAAAGCATCAGCGATAGAGAGAGCTTTTCAAATAAGTATTAATAAAATGTACATACGGTATTCGCTTTCAGGGGAAAAGCAAAGCAAAGCGGTTGTTTTAAAAGCACTGTGTGTTATGAAGGAAGTCGAGTGTTGGGTGAGTGAGGAAAATATCAAAATACATTATTTGAAGGACAGCTCGTCTCGGCAAAAACGTCTAAGTCGGTACGTCACTAGTATCGCGACGCGGTGCTGAAAATGACAGAAGGCAAGAAGTTTTCAATCCACTTCACTTTTCAGTTTCCACCCCCCCCCACCCCCCACCAAGTCAGTCGCTCGCTCTCTATCTCAACATAATTCCCTGAGACAATGTGCCATCAAAAGTCCGCTCATCGCCCCCACCCCTTCGCTTCCTCTAATTTTCCCCCCCGCCCCCCCCCCAAAAAAAACCC
>CAAKHF010024473.1:33797-73048 GCA_901007745.1 Hippocampus kuda | reverse complement strand
AAATGTAAACGTAAACTCAAAGTAAAAAAATAATTTATAATTCATCAAAGAATTTCAATGAAGGTCTATCTGCATATTGTGCATTTCAAATACAGTGGTACCTCTACTTACACGCACACACACACACACACACACATTTTAAGGGGGGAACAAATATTGCACACCAACTCCTTTCAAATGTGCTCCTAATCCTTTATGCGATGGCCTCTCTTGTGCTCAGCTCGGTTTCAGGTCACCCTGTGTGGAAAATTCTAAATCAGTTGTGGCTTTAGAATAATCATTCTGTGTTTGCTTTGTGACAGATCTCAAACAGAGGTGTGTTAAGTGTAGTGCGGTTGCTGTGATCTGCTTGCTGCTCCTCTTGCTGCTGGCGGGCATCCTCTTGGCCTATTACTGTAACTATACCCGCATATGCTCCGTCTCCTCAGTGGACTAAACACTCATCTGATGAAGTCCCTTCTCTGTGCTTTTTTGGCAGATTCCTCCACCTGCGTGCATGGAACACCTTGCGGTGGTAATACAGGCTGTGTGTGGGAGTCCCAATGGTGTGATGGAGTGGTGGACTGTCCAGCGGGCCAGGATGAAGCTCATTGTGGTAAATAACTTCGTTTAAAATTAATCAAAGGTTAAACGAGGGTGGATGAGTGGTGAGCACGTTCAAGGTTCAAAATTTCAGCTGCTGCCTTCCTTTGTGGCGTTTGCATGTTCTCCTCATGCTTGCAAGGGTTTTCGCTGGATACACTGGCTTCCTCCCGCATTCCAAAAACGTGCACGCGATGTTCATCGAACACTAAATTGTGAACAGTCAAGGCAACACCATACTTACATGTTGCCCAAATCAGCTCGGATCAGCTCCAGTTCACTTTATGTCTATATTTTGTAATGAATGGGTCCAAAATGTTTGTTGTTGGCTAAAGAACTTGAGAAAATGAGACACTATTTCTAAAATCCTTTCTTCATTTCAATATTTGGTATTCCAAACCGCTTTTTTTCTCTTTCTGTGGTCAGTAAGGCTTCATGGTACCAGTTTCCTGCTTCAGATCTTCTCAACTCAGACCAAACAATGGAGGACCGTTTGTTCTCACGGCTGGACAGCCCAGCTGGGCCAAGCAAGCTGCCGGGACATCGGATACAGCGGGTAAAAAGATGTGGAGTGTGTTGTGTTTGTTTCGCTCTCCAAGGATGCGTTTCCATCACATTGTGTTTCCTGTTATGTCCTTTGACAGGAGCACAAGTGTTACCTCTGGCCTACATGAGGCAAGCCCTGATGACGCCTTCCTGATGGTGAAATCCAACCTAAACCCTCATGTACCTGTCGTGCAACAGCTCGCTCTCAGGTTGTACGAATGCTCCATTGAAAAACATGACAACTCACTGCATTTCAACTTTTTTTTTCTTGACCTTCTGCAGCAATTCCTGCCCAAACAACACTGTGGTGACACTGCGATGTACAGGTAAGGCTTCTCGTCCTTCTAATGTTGTTGTTGATCATATGTTGTGAGCCTCAAACTATACCAAGTAGAACAGATATTTAATATATGGAAAATGTTTCAAATCTTCACAGTTTAATGTTGTATGCTGTTATTTCAACGGGTGCTCCGTTGTTTCTCAGCTGCTCCTTAATTCCTCTCTTCAGATTGTACAGGAGGAGTAAACTCCAGTAGGGCTTCTCGGGGCCAGCAGGCCTCCCTCGGCGCGTGGCCATGGCAGGTGAGCCTCCAGCTTGCAGGCTCCCACCGCTGTGGAGGTGCTATCATTTCGCCCTACTGGATTGTCACAGCGGCCCATTGTGCCCTCATGTGAGTCCTCGCAGGCTTGTCATAGTCGCCATCCATTGTATCCTTAGATTTGCTCCTCTGTTTTGTGTCTCCTCTGCAGGACATCCAATCCTGGAGACTGGTCAGTGTATGCGGGGCTGGTGGAACCTTTGGGCATTCACTTCAACCCCACTCACGCTGTGAGCCATGTCGTTGCTCATGAACGCTTCGACAGAGTAACTTACAGGAATGACATTGCTCTGATGAGGCTCAGCAAACCTCTGGACTTCACAGGTATGAAACAGCAAAGAGCCTCTCAGTTTCTTCTATACCATTTGCATATGCCAAACCACAGGACAAAAAAAAACAAACAACACACTGGTGTCAATATCTACACTGGATAAATGATACGAACGTATCCATGATCAACCACACTGAATTAGAAATAGTAAATGATAATCAAGTGGAAGTAAACTGGAAGTATCAATTCTCAGTTGAATAATCAACAAACACCAGGGTGCCTCATTCTATCTATACACAAGCGTTTGTACAAATAACAGACTACTCGGAAATAAAACTTGTACTTCATTCAAATCGCTGAATTTGCTAAATGATGTTTTTTTTTTTTTTTGTTCATATACTGTATGGATTTGCCTTGATAGCCTCCAGTAACGTTGGTCCCGTGTGCCTCCCAAATGTTGGGCTAAACATCTCAGCCCCACTAAATGTCTGGACAACAGGATATGCTGTTTCAGTCAATGGAGGTGAGGAATTGCACAAGCAGGTTTTGTTTTTTTGCTTAATCAAGGAAATAACTATAGATAGGCGGACACTAATACACACAAGGCTGCTTGATGCTATCCATGTTTTCTGTCTTGAAGGAGAAATCGTATGTATTTTAGTCAGGATTTCAAAGATTCAATATATGTCCTCATTCAAAATAAAGAGTCAATGACGGAACCATTAGCATCCACTTGTGGACTCTGGTTGAAATGTCTCGTTTTTTAATTTTTTTTTGTGTGTGTGTGTGTGTGTGTGGGGGGGGGGTTGTGTCCATGCGTCGATGAGACAGAACTTGTTGAGTCCCACTCTTGAATTGCTCAGGATGGCCAGTGAAGTTGACACATTTGCTTATCTGTTGTGCCCCAGACTCTCCATACCTGGTTGAGGCTCAGGTCTCCCTCGTAGATGTTGAGGGATGCAACAGCTCCACGGCTTACAAGGGACTGATATCGGAGGAAATGCTGTGTTCCAAAGGGGCGCAGACTGGATCGGACGCATGCAAAGTGAGGGCTGCGACATATGCGGTTCCAATCGATAATAGTCACACGCTGGTGGTCCTTTTAACTTGATGGTAGTGATGTGCAGATCAATACTGATTTATCTCCTAAACCATATCTTTACAATCTAAAATTTAAATCAAAATATGAATACTTTGGATACTTCAGGCATTTGATTTGGTAATGTATATACTGTACCATGGAAAGTAAGCAAACAATTGTGCTCTTGTCTTGTCTGCACAGTAAATCAGTCACTCAATTTCAGACGTAGACACAAAGGCGAAGTAAACGGAGTCATGCGTGGAGCTATTTCAGCTCCATGCGCAGCCAAGATGCAGTTTGTCATGTTTGTGGCAAAACAGTAGTAAACACCAGACAACAAAGCTTATGAAACTCCTTGGGTTAAACCACAACCCAGAATACTGTTCAAAATTCATTTACACGGCTGACAGAAGAAGTGAGGACAAGGTCATTTTGTCTGTGCTGTAGGCAGGCACTATCCAGGTACAGATGGTGGAAATGTGATGCTTGTAAACAAAATAAATACATGATTACTAATAGCTGCATGAGTTCAGTTTGAAGTAGTAAGTTGTGTGTAACTGAAAATGTCACATAGGGACAGTGCGTAAGGGACGAAGGAGTTCAGTGAGGTAAGGTGGGGAGACCTCAAGATTTGAAAACAAATAGAATCTTAAAAAGATCTCTAAAACGTAAAGTGAGCCGGTGAAGGGATGCCAGCGCAGGAGTTATGTGCTCCCTCTTACAAGTACCAGTCAAGAGGTGAGCAGCAGCATTCTGGACCAACTGGAGATGCTTAATGGAGGCATCAGAAATTCAGAAAAATAATTGCAACATCTCATTACAACAAATACAGAAGAACTCAATGAATGAACACAACTCATTGATGATGTATAATCATCAGATCATTTGGATTTTGACCGTTTTTTTTTTTTTTTTTTTGGTTTTTCAGACCGACAGCGGCGGACCTCTGGTTTGGCAGAGGGATGGCTCATGGTGGCTTGTTGGGGAAAACATTTGGCCAGAAAGTTGTATCGACCTGAACAAACCAGGTGTTTATAACAACGTCACCTATTTTTTGGACTGGATATACTATCAGATGAAGGTAACTAAGTAGATTAAAAAAACATCATGATTGATTATTCCAACAGATAATCAACTTCAGCCTATTATTATGTTTTGATGATGGCAAATTTTCATGATCACATGAACTCTTTGTATTTTCAGAAAAATCAAGTTGACTGAAGACATGGCCACTGGTCAAATACGATCACGGTGGGTTTAAATGTTTTTAGCACCATTGCTAAAATACATTAACTTATTTCCATAATTCGTCATTCTTTGTACTTGTGTTTAATATGGAATTATTCATGAAGTTGATGGTTTGCCCTATTTTCCCAAGATGACAATTCAGCATTATGGGCACAGCCATAATCTAAATCTGATCAAGCTGTTTTCTAAAACCTTTAGACATGAATAGGTGGTATGCCAAATTTAGAACATTAGAAAAATATAAGTGCTCATTGCTGGAGCTCACGCCAGAACATTTGATCAATCACAGGCAGCCAGTCTTCATGTGAATGAGGATGATTAATTCATCCCAAACAGTGAAGTTACAATCAAACCTTCAGTGTGACCAGAAGTTCTTTATTTGCAGCAATTTTAGTAACGACAATAACACTGAACAATTTAAATATTTCTTCAAGAATCAGTAGTGGCTTTGGCTTTCCTCCGCTTTCCTCACGAATCAGTTGCTTGCAATCGCCATCATTTCCACTCGATGGCATACGGATACCACATTTAGGTTTTAAAAGAAGCTGAAACTCCTGATTCAGGTCCGGCAGCCTTGATTGTACGCGTGCTTGAGTCACTTATTACAAAGCAATATTGCTTTATTTACAAATGTGCAGCATGTGCCAAAATTTGAAACTAAAATTAAACTCACATTCAGATCAATTTCAATATAAAGTTGAACACAATCAGTAAAACGACATTAACACACCGGCACTGCATTGACCATAAAACTCGATGTCAGTTTGAGCTTCACGAGTGCAAAACCATAAATGGTCATCTGAGCAGGAAGGTGACACTTTTTGTGCCTTTCAGGTCAGAATGTCGAGGCAGGCGCTCTTGCCTACTCTTTCTTGAACGACTGTTGTAACAACATGTCAAGTGTGCAGGCTGGACAGCCGGAGTGGTGCATCAGCTCATTAAAAAAAAAAGAAAAGAAAATACTTTGGCATAGTCCCGACACGTCTGCCAGAACACTACATGAACCCTTTTGTTTGTGGACTTTGGGGGTCTGTGCAATACAAGCATGGTCAACTTGTATTAAAACGCACAAACACAGAGTAAGAGTTTTCTGAAGGCACTACAAGCAATGTAAACATGACATTTTGCCTCCAATATTACAGAAATATCAAGTGTCCGAGCAGCTTTTTCCCGATGCTAATTTCACCATCATCTGGAAGTGAATTTAAAAGGACGGGAGGGTAAAACATCCCATCACTGATCTGAGCGAAAAGGCACGTTTAAACAGACATGTACCAAACAATGTTTGCTTTTGTTTACCAAATGACATTTGTAAGATACACCACACCCAAAATGTCAGGAATAGTGGGCTTTCGGGTGAAATTTCAGGATGAACCTCAAACGCACTCTGACCACGATAGCATTTCTCTAATCAACCGGTGAACGATCAAGAACGACAATAAAAACCACAAGTTCATTGTGCACCACTGACAGTGTCTTTTGAGAGTTTATCAGGATTGTCCTTCTCAGAGGAGGTGGATGCTTCTATGTCAACATTCTTGTGCAGCCTCACCCCTTTTTCCACCTCCGTGGCAGCACTTTGCTCGCTCGCGCCCCGCTCGTGCGCACCCATCACCCGCGCCGTCCCTCTCAGTCACTTGATGCGGTGCCGCACCAGCGAGGACTGGTCGTTAATCTCCCCAGAGTAGTCCCGCCGTCGGCAGGGCAAGACCAGCAGCAGCAGCAGGATGATGAGGATGATGGCGCACACGGCCATGAGGGTGTAGGAGATCACCCAAAGAAGAGGCTCCTTCAGCGCTCGGCCGGAGCAGTCCGACGCCACGTCGGCTGACGAGAAGGGACCGTCGATTTCGGACAGAGCCACCCCGCCGCTTACTGCGGAGAAACATCACAAATCAGTGGACCCATGCCAATTTTTAAGCATTCTGTGCGTTATCGATCTATATTTGCTCACCTGCACAGTTGCTGAGTGCAAAGCCCAGTCGACGCTGGGCCCGATCAAACACCACGTAGAAACCCTCCATAACAGTCGCTCCAATCACAAGACCGGTGGTGGATGAAGACAAGCCGAAGCGGTAGCAGTCTAGTGTGCCATCCAAATCTGTGATTGGCTGGATGTATAACTTTAACACACACACACACACACACACACACAAAAAAAATCAATTAAAAAAAAAAAAGAAGAGCAATGGTGATTTACTGGTGGGGAATCTGTTGAGGAACGTCGGTGTTTGCATTTCTGTACCTGAGGCAGGATGGTGATGCGGAAGGACTTGCTGGTGTTTGTGTCCCTTAGATAGATGGACAGTTTGGGGAAAAATCTCCACGGGGTTTCTCCGCTCATCCAGCAAGCCAACTTGGTCCCGTCCCAGAATCCTGATGAAAACTCCTGAATCTGAATGAAAGAAAGAAAAGAAAATGTCCGGGTAGCACCACAACAACTGGCATTGATGCATGTACAGAAGCTAATGTCTGTCGTTACTTGAAAATAAGAAGTCAAAGGTATAATTGTAGTATCACCCTCTCCAACATATTCTGCAGAATACATTTTCAGTTCTGCCAAAGAACTTGCATCTTTGAACTGCGACGGTGACACCCTCCCCGAAATCTCTGCACTGACAGCGCGTTTCATCATTGCCTGTTGCGAGTGACGGGCGTACCAGAGAGCTGCGTGTGATGGCGTCCACCACCGCATTGAAGACGTTGACGGGAAGTCGCAGCAGCGTCGTGCCGCTGTCGACTATAGCTTTATCCATGTTATACTGAAAAGAAACAGGCGAGACAGAGAAGTGCGGCTTGTCAGTTCAGCACACTCCTATGGAAGACCTCAGTGTTGGGAAAAAAACAAAAAAACAAAAACGATTCAAGTTCTTTCTTGAGCTGAGAAACAAGGATTTCCAGAAGCCTGGCGCCAGTATGAATTTTGGCCCTTGTGATACGACGGCTTCGTGTTCTAAACAGTACACAAATGGCAAATGACTAAAACACTTGCTCACTGTTCCTAGCGAAAGCATTTCAAATCCATCCAATTGCGAGGACGACTTTTGCGCAACCCTCTTCAGCGAGCCCACACGTTTCCCCGAGTGACTTTGGGCTGAGCGCTGTCTGGGGGCATTCCAAAATGTTTCATTTTCTCTGGTGAGCCCATTTCTTTGCTGCTTTGGACCTGTGCTTTGGGTTGATTTCACATAAAAAAAGCAGGCATTCTGAAGTTATTGCGCATGCACGGTGTCGACGATTTGACGAAATCCAAAAGTCACCTCGCTGCAGTCGAGGTCCAGGTTCTGCTCACCGACCTCCAGCTTTAAAACCTCTACTTGGTAGTACCATTCCTCAACGATAGGGGTGTACCAGATTGACCCCCGATACAGAGTTGGTTCAGCCCCACCCATGATCTAAAACACACACACACACACACACACACACACACACACACACACACACACACACACACACACACACACACACACACACAAAGCCAAACATGAAACATTGCATCATTGTCACGGTAACACCCATTTCCTTCGCATGATTTCACATCTTTCATGATTGGATGCAGAAAATATCGATTGATACGCACTACTAAAATTACGGAAAGTGCATAAGTGTGAAGAATAGACTGTTAAAAATACGTTGGACTTTACAGTCCATGCCTGTGACTTTTTTTTTTTCCTTATTAATTTGACGAACTCAAATTCCTCTGCCTGCTGACTACTCACAAGGCTCCCACCCGGAGGGTCAACGAGGCTGCTAGCCGACATTCCGGTCCCACACATCTGGAGGGAGAAGACATCGGGAAGACCAAGCTGTCTCACCACAGAATTGAAGAAAGGTTCCACGGATGAATCTGGCTGATTGAGACCAAACAAAAAGGAAACACATTCACTCATTAGTGCTGGTCAAGGTACGTTTAGCTTTTGTGATCCGATTCCATTTTCCTTGACTGAATCGGGAAGTTTCCCACACATTGAAATGACATGCAAAACAATGGTCTATGGTTATTTGACATCCATTCCCCATTAGAGGTGGATACAAGGCAAGTGATATGGGAAGGAAATCAAGAATCCTCCATAACATCGCTAAATTGATGACAGCAAAAGTAATCCATTCAACTTCCTTGAATTTAATTTGTACATTTTTGCATGGCTACTTCATTTGATGTATTTTTATATGATTACTCAGAATAATGATAATGTCATTACGTGTCCATCGTTTCACCACAGAGGTTTCTGTGCACCGATTTATGCTTTAGCAATTCTTGCCCCGCTAACATCGGATTTATTCAGTCACTTAAAATGAAATCGGACTCCTTGCCACAGCCACAAAGCATACTCGCGCTTCTTCCTCTGTGTCTCCACACAACACTTGGTAGTGGCAGCCCCTCAACCATTCTTACTCTGTACCGTCATATTGCATACATTTTCTCCTCACAGCATGTACGCTGGGTTTTGCGAATCATGATGAGAAACACATGACCATTTCACATCCATTTCAAATTGCATTGGTAATGGGAACTCAATCCCTTTCCCAACTTTCTGTAACATGTCGCTGGCCTGAATGTCATCAGGATCGGATTTGCTGTGGATGTACATTAAAAAGTCTCATTTAGAGTAAAATCAAAAAATTATTTGACTTACCCGAGCCAACATGGGATAGGCAAGTCCAAGGATGCCCTGCCAGTTAATCCCACGTAGGAAGAAGCCTTCAGATGACAAGATGGTCGCGATGTTGACGCTGATGGTACCATTTGGGCCATTGGGGATGGAAATAAGGTCAACGCCAAGTTCACCCATCCAGTTTCCCTGAGTGTACCTGACTGCTACGCTTCGGCCATCTGACCTGAAGGAACTGGAGCTACACACAGACAGGAGCCAAATTAAAACAGACATTGTGGTACTCGTTCATTTTCTGTAAATGTCACTATATGGGGAGACTATAAACACTGTTAAGTGTGTGCATTTGTGGGACAAAGTGCAGTTGACATCACAACAAAATTAGGAACGGGATTCGTGACGTATGAAGTCATCACGTGTCAAAATGACTTCATTCGTTCACTCTTATTCAAACCTCTTAACATTTTCAAACATGATTCAGCTACTCACAGCGCAGTGTTGAAGTAGCGAGTAATAAATGGGTGTGAAGCCGCAGCCACAGCAAAGTTACTGCTGCCGGTGTCCACCAGGATGTTGAGCTGAAAGAAACCAAGTCGGAGCTGCTTTAACAAACATTGCCTTTCGGCTACAACCTTGCCCCACCCCGATTTGCACAGATCAAATATTTCTCTCTGAAGATTCTCGCGTCAGGCCAACTATTGACAATGTGCGATCAAGCTTTGCCAAGTGGAACAATCACCATGTTGCTCGTCAGAATTAATCTACAATGTTATCCTTGAGTCAACCATAACAGCCTGCAGGCTCTCCTGCATGAGAGCATGACCTGTCCAGCCCTCCTGGTATGTGTCACCCAGTTGTAATCGGCTAACACTAACTGCAGTCGAGATAATGTTCCAGGTAGCAAATTAATGAGCAGGAAATCAGTTGCCGGTGGCGTCTTTAACCTTCACCGCTAAATGGCGGCCGCATTAACACCCTTGTGCAAGTGTCCCTTTACCTTGACATCATTAACCGAATACCTCATAGCCACATGCGGCTTCAACCACAACGCGCTCTCTGCAGAGACACCTCAGTGATCTCATGCTAGGGCGAAAAAACAAAAAAAGTATCTGTTTCTAACCCCCATTTATGGCCGTGACAGTGCTGGGGTAGCTTCAAACGTCAACTGCTGAATGGGTTCTCTGTTGGGATTTTTTTTCTCCCCCGAAGAATTCAAATCCAGACAGCATTTAAAAAGTCGAATGAAAAGCTGCTATATGCATGCCATGTCATGATGATAGTTGCAGGTGACATTTCTTTGAAACAGAACTTCTGCGACTGCCCGGTGGCATCCCTTTTGTCTTTTGAATCATTTCAAGTGTATATTACGAGTGGCAATGGTGGCGTGAGCCACAATCGAATATTGTCCCCATACATGATTATACAATCACGAAACATCAATATATTGGGGGACTTTTGTCTTTTCCCTGGCAGGAGTTTGGTAGTTTTTACTTGCCGAGTTAGCCACTGAGCTAGCCAGCTGCTTCCTCTTCAAATACTTCCAAGGCATGCTGCTTTAAAAAACAGGATTGAAGGGGTTTGACATTCAGTAATTTTCAGAAAAAAATAAGATAAGATGAAAGTAGGCGGCCGGGTGGTCCAGTGGTTAGCGCTGGACCTCACGGTGCAGAGGGCTCGATCCCGGCTCCGGCCTTCCTGTGTGGAGTTTGCATGTTCTCCCCGGGCCTGCGTGGGTTTTCTCCAGGTACCCCGGTTTCGTCCCACATTCCAAAAACATGCATGGCAGGCTGATTGAACACTCGAAATTGTCCCTAGGTGTGATTGTGAGTGCTAATGGTTGTTCGTCTCTGCGTGCCCTGCGATTGGCTGGCATCGGTTCAGGGTGTCCCCCGCCTACTGCCCGAAGACGGCTGGGATAGGCTCCAGCACACCGCGCGACCCATGCGAGGATAAGCTGATCAGAAAATGGATGGATGGATGAAAGTACATCCCGTTTATGTTCTTCTATCAAATTTAGACCACATCAAACTATATAGTGCGCCACCATCTTTTGGTCGATAGTGGAATTACACCCAAACAAAACGGAAGGTAGAACACAATATGTATTTTTTTAAATCCACGAATTTGCGGGACTGCGAACCCAGTATTGCTTCTTGCACAATAAGCACACAAGAAAAAATGCAGTACTGTACTGTAATTCCATAAAATGATACACTTTGCCACATAATATTTCCATGAGTGTAATCAACTACTAATATGTCCAATCACCCATTTGTAAATGGCGTGAAATAAGAAAAATAGCAAAGGTTGGAATGGGGCGAGTGGACTTTTTGTGTAAAATGATGTATTCCAAACTAGAAAAGCTGTCTCTAAACAAAGAATGAGGTTTGAGGCATCACCAATGGTCCTGATTATATGTCCTGACATGCCACCCCCCCCCCCAAAGATTGCCTCATTACATGGAAAGAGGGCCCCTAACGAGCTGTATCGCCACAGCGTGGACTTGAAAATGCAAGTGAAGTCGACAACTAAACATTCTCAACTACTTCCCCACATTGTCTTGTTCTGCCCTTCAGATAAGAATGATAACTAAGGCCTTGTTATTCAAGTCAGACTGGACCAATAACCATGGTTCATGAAAAAAATAAATTTTTGCTACATTTTAAGCAATCCCTCCAAAATGTAAAAAAAAATAAAATAAATCTTCCTTAGTTTATTTATACTCCTTCCAGTTTTCACGCAATATCCGGGCACTGGAAACAGAACCCTCTTGAAGTGGGCTCCTATCAGCAATGTCTTGCTTATCACTTCCTCCACATGCTGTGACTGTGCCACATAAAATACCAACTGTGATTTTTGGATGGCATCGCTGTCATGGGCTCTAACTGGCCAAACAAGCCAGATTGAAAAACATGCAAAGCTTGACGTGAAGCAGGGGAGAAAGGGTACATTGGGCATTACCGTAATGCGTCAATATTCTCCAGTCACACTTTCCTCCTTCCGTTTGGCTACTGCGCCTCGGGCAAATACCCCCACTGTGATGTTGAAGCGGCCTGTGGTCACACGCAGTTGATCTCTCACTCTCTAATTGGTGGCGTCTGTGGCGACAGTGTGCATCTGACACCTGTTTTTACCAATTAGCAGATGCAAAACTCTCCAGCCGACACCTCGCCGCATGTCTCTGCCACATGCTAACAGATGCGGCAATTAGTGGTTCGTTTTCAACACTGCAGCAGTGTGATCACATCATCATTTCATGTTAATAACGCTTCAAGTTGAACCCAATATTGTGAAATCACACGAACGCTGATTTGATGACTCTGCTGAGCGATCCTTCGTAAAATTTGCACTTTTCCTCTTTTGGCAAATGATAATTTTTGTACACAGATAAAACATGAGATGATCATGTCAACTACAATTGCGAATACTGAGGGGAATCTGTCACCAAGCTTACACATACTTCATTGCAGATTACTAAAGAATGACAAATGGTACAAAAGAAAAAAAACCTAAAGAAAGAAGAGAGTCTAATATTTCTTTTGGTAGGTTTCTTGTCTATATAACCATCAAATACAGTATTTTGTGGGCCTTCAAAGACAGCTCAAACTCCTCTAAAATGTCGGAAACTCAGGGAATTGGCTGTGCTACAAATGGCTGGCATTGAATGAGTTAAATTTCGATGTCAAGTGGGCCGCAAAATATCACCCTGTGGGGCCGCAGTTGGCCCCAGGGTTCCAATTTGAAACTCCCGGTAGAGAGGCATAACACTGCATAACGCCACAGCGCCTCCTACCTACTCAGGAGAGGATGTGTACATGTGGAGAGCGTCTTGTGTTTTTTTCTTTTTGGCAATCTTCCACGGGCCGGACCAACATGCTTGGCGGGCCTGATCTGGCCCCCGGGCCTCCAGTTGAATTGTCCTGCTCTAATGCATTAACTATTTTTAATAGTCCACATCAGCCTGGGATCACTTAGTCACCCTGACACATTAATATGATCTTGCTCTGCACTTGAAGTACAGTAGTTCACACACGAGCACATTTGTGTGGAATCAAAATGAAAACGAGAGTGATGAACCAATACGAGTGAGTGGCTACTCAGTGAAAGTACATCGCAGCTCAGTACTCTTGGGAGCCTCGTAATCCCGGTCAGCTGCCTGCTAAGAAACAGTGGTTCTCACAGGCGAACATCATGTGAGCGCATGTGAGCGGGGTTGAGTCGACTACACGCCTCCGGGCTGCGAAGCCCGAGCTGCAGCAGGAATTCGGCAAACGCCACAGTGTACCAACCTATTGGTTCTAGAAACAATAACACAATATGGTCCTGTGTTGCATTATCAAACAATATCTGCAGTGTGTATGAGTGCTCTGGAGTTCAACAACACAGCTGTCCTCTCAGCGCATCACATGGTGCCTGCACATGCAGATTTGCATTGCGCCGAGCATCAAGTGCTCAATGTGAAGCCCATAACGGCATGTAACATACTGGAAACGTATGCCACAGGCATAAAAGCTAAGAGGAGAAAGTGGCTAAGGTTATAGCATGTACACATTACTGTCCTGGTAACCAGTGATGCCGGTAATGCATTAACAAGTCATATGTTATTTGCAAGGCGGAGTATTGGAGTAACATGTTACTTCTGAGACTGGCAATCGTTGACCAATAATCAGCTCCCCGCAATCAATGTTGAGGTTGAAGGCTAAATATACTGTTAGCATCCAATGAAGTATCACGGCAAATACCATTTTTTAAAAAATGGAGTCAGTGTTTGCAGGTGACGAATTAAGTAACAAGTAAGGAAGTTGGTTTTAATATCAAGTCATGAGGAAAGTAAGTTACTTTTCAAAATAACTGTGACAAACACCGCTGGCTACTCAGTACAACATGTCATAAGCGATGACTAAAAAGACCATTTCATCTCTGTTGCTGGCGGTGTCTCCTGATTTTTTTATTCTTATCTTTTCGGTTGTAGTTTTTGTTTTGGCAACTTAATACTCAAGTGTGTCACTTGACTATGGGTCCACACATCTGAATGACTCCTTTTGTTGATTTGTCATGGTTGTAACTTCTCCTTTTCCGGAAATGACTGTCCTCAAACTCCAGCAGTGCTATAGTTAGCCGCGCCGCACCACCTGTTGCTTTGTAATGCACTTGGCAGTGTGCAAATTCATTTTCATGCGGAAAGAGATTTTATTCATTTCTCACTGCCGTTAATTGGTCTAATCTGACCCCCTTTCTGTTAAAATTACCCATTACAACACAAGTCTGAACTGTAAACAGTTGCGGCGTAACAAATAATAAATACCCTACTGTATTTGAATCAGCCCATTTTGATTTAAAAGATGCCAGTGCATCGAATCGACCCATATCGAATCATTCCACTTAAAAATATATTGAAGTACATATCGAATTGCCCATTGGAGAGAAATTTCT
Organism: Hippocampus kuda; assembly: GCA_901007745.1. NCBI lineage: Eukaryota > Metazoa > Chordata > Actinopteri > Syngnathiformes > Syngnathidae > Hippocampus > Hippocampus kuda. The sequence goes on along the minus strand of CAAKHF010024473.1, from coordinate 58,675 downwards.
TTGAAGGAAATGCCACATACTACCGATAAGTTCATTCATATTGTATAATGACGACGAGAAGCTCACTGTACAATACCTTCTCGAACTGAGCCGTGCCATAACTGAATGCAATTGTAATACCACCAAATCACATGCAATTTTTCCACTTTAAAATAAAGCATCCTTGAATCGTACTCCACCCCATGTATCGCGCTACCTATCAAATCGGCTTTTATTGGAAAGATGCACAGTATGGAGTTGATCCAATGGAGCCTGAAATACAATCAATAAATATGTCCATAAAATCACTTTACAGTTGAACATATTTATTGCTTTATGGACACCCTGGCTGTCGCCATCATAACGTTCTCGATTGATATTCATTTTCAGAGACACTGCGAATCCAACTTCCTCATTTTCTCAGAACAGGTATGTGAAGTACGTGATGGAACAAAAAAAAACAGGTTCCACCAAGGTAAGAAACAAGTTCGAGAGGAAATAGCTGTGCCCTGTCGTGTTACAGTACAGTACAGTATATCGTAATGCCGACAGTTTGGGATTTTGTTTTTTAGAATTGAATTTTGATTGCAGATTCTACACCGATTAGTCCTGTATTAAATATGCATTAGTTATGAGTGTAATAATTATGCGGTATCTCAAAAAAGTTCCTGGACTGATGTCACAAAATAGTTTCGAAAGTTAAACTGCAAGTTTCCTCCTTCAACTAATCCCCCTGGAGTCTAAGGCTAGGTTCACACTGTAGGTTAATTTGGAATTCCAATTTTGTAGGTGTGTGTTGAGATTCACATTACATACGGTCGAACCGCGTTTCAACACACCCCGTTTACAACATAAACATAAGAAGATCACGTTGAACAAAAAATCCGAATTGGGCATCACGCAGTGTGAACGTAGCCTTAAGCACTTTCCCAGTCTTCTGTGATACTGCTTCATGCAATCTTGGAAGGATTCTTCCTGGATCCGCTGCGCCTCCATCGTCACAGTCATTTTATCCACATCTTCAAAATGGGTCCTTGTGATAAAACCTTGAGCTTGGGAAGGAGTATTTAAAAAATAAATAAATAAAAATCACCCAGATCTAGAGCTGGTGAGTAGGGAGGTTGCCCCAGCATGGTGATTTCTTGCTGGCAAAGAACAGTCAAATGCTCTGGGCATTGTGACTCGTTCTCATGATGAAGCAGCCACAAGTTTTGCTTTTTTTTTTTTCCCCAACTTACTTCTCGCGCTCTATCCGAAACAAATACTGCAAGAGCTCTTTATCAACGCGACACGCTGGTTGAACATCCGACTCACACCAAAGGGTAGCGTGGGCTTCAATATCTTTTTGACACAAGTACTGGAACATTTATGACAAACATTGTACATTTACAGCAGTATTTGAAATTCCAATGTAAAAACTCACTGACTGGCAGGCAGTTACAGAATATGAATTGTTAAATCAATACAATAAAGTTGTTCCCTGCAGTATTCAGAGGTGAACACATCTTTTAGGTAACTGTACTTGTATTTATTTTATTTTTACTGTATGCATGTGAAATTTGTGAAACTTATTACTTTATTAATTGAATGAAAGCAATTGAGGAATAGGAACCACGGATCATTAATAATGACAGTGAAAGATTCCGAGAAGCAAGATATTCCCCATCCATGTTCTTATTTATGTTGCATTTTTGTCTGGAAAAAAATGTTTTGACTTTGAAAAGTCGAGCCAACAGCTAGGTCTTGCTTTAAAACAAACCAACAACATCTTTTTAGGACTACGTAAATTGGTAATATGGAGAAAATAAATTGTATACAGTTGAGTTCCGTTTATCCTTTAGGGATTGTGTATAACCGACAGTAAAACAAATGATTAACGTTTTCATTTTATGCAGGTGCGTGGGTTTTGTACCTGTTGTCCGGGAGTGCCAATCATCATTTCCATGTAGTAGCCTCTGCCGGAGTCCCCTTGCAGGTTGCCCACCATGTCCATAAAGTTGACTTGACCGCTGGGGTCGGAAGCCAGAGAGAGACCCTTCCCATCAGCAGCGAGCGCGACGAGGCGAGTGACAGACAAACGCATCGCCGAGGACACGTTGTACTTCCCCGGGTAGATTTTCAGAGGTATGGACACATAACTCTTGGCCACGCCGATGAGGCAAACGCAGCAAACAAATGCCAAAATAGGATTGTTGGCGCAGTATGCCATCGTACTGTTGTTTTCCAAATGTGGAGGCCAAATCTGGGTGGGAGAAATTCCAGGTACAAAAGTTTCAAAGTTTGGCTCCTAAGTTTGTAGTTCAGCCATTACTGAAACGCCATCATTGCCGACTTCTGCACGCCAAGTAGAAACAGTTCACGTCGTCATAATGACAATGCAGCCGAATCGACGTTTAAAACTGTAAGGGAAAGGGAAAAGGAAATTTATAGATGCTTCGCCCTTTTGCGAGAAACAGCCGTGGAGAAAATAGTTGACTACTTCCGGTTAACCCCTTCAAAATAAAAACACATAACGTGTTTCACGGGTAACCAACCTTGAAACTGAGAGCTCCTTCTTGATTACTGGTGAATGCGAAGGGCCATCACACGCTTCTGAAATAATCACGCTGAAATGAACTTTAATAATGGCATTATTATATGTTATTTTTAGTAATGAATGACAGATGATGGGTGGATATTCAGTAATGTGAAAACACTGATCATATGAATAATTCCTTTAGTAATTAGAAAACAAATAAATACAAATTATGCAGCTCTGTAATTTTGATAAACCTCTGCTAGTACGTAGGTTCTCAAATGATCGCCTCTATCCACATTCCTAGACAATCACGATATCTCATCACAGGTAAGCTATCTTTAGAGCATATCCAAAGGCTACTCATCTGGTCACATTGGTGACTCCAGATGTATTTAATTACAAAAGGGGAGCAAAATATATCCAAACAAGTTACAGACTTTATACAATAGAAGGAAGTACAATAATACAAGCCACAATATTCTGTTTTTGATATAATTGACTAAAAATAATTTACTCAACCACAATAAAGAATCTTGGTGAGTTTTACTTAATTATTTTTTTTAAAGTTGTTACGAGTGCTGAGCCAGTTCAAATTGTATGTCTTTTCTTTCTGGAGTCAAAGTGGCGTAATCCTTTTTCTGCAAACTCAACCCGATTTCCTGTTTGCCTTGAGTCAGACGCTAAGCCAAACCATGTGATTGAACTCACGCCACATCTCGGGCTGGTTGGAATTAACACGCCTACAGACAACACAATTTGCACAAGTATGGTTTTAAACCAGTGATACTTTTAAAGAGGCTTAAAAAATAAATTGCGACACAATTTTGTTTCACATTTTCACTCATGGTGATGCCTTCATTTTTTTTTTACCCAGCTATTTAAAAAAAACATTTTCACAAACCGTAATTTGATCAATAAAGGTTAAAACATTAATTGAACTGCCAGGCAGGAGGCTGACAGGAAGACCAAAGAGGAGGTTTATGGATGTAGCGAAAGAGGACATGAAGGTAGCTGGTGTGAAAGAAGAGGATGCACAAAAAAGGGTTAGATGGAGGCAACTGATTGTGTGGCGAGCCCTGAAGGGAAAAGCCAAAAGGAAAATAAGAAGAAGAAGAAGAAGAAGAAGAAGAACAGTTAAAACGTTCTCCGTTGAATTTCATTTTGAAAATCAATTCATTTCACTGTTATTGAGTATTGGTGACATGATCACGTTCTGTTATCGTTGCTACGTGCGCAAACACTCGCGAAGCATTTGCCGCTCAGTGAGAAAACTGCACCGCAAATGTAAAACGTTTTTTCAAGCCTTGTTGTAGTTTGTCAACAGTATGTCTTCATACACTAACTTTTGTTGGTTTCCAAGCTTATAACTTTTTTTTCAACAGTTTCTGTCATTCATCTTTACTCAGCTCTTTAGACATGGTGGTGATGCAAATCCTTATCGTTCAGAGGTTTTTTTTTTAATGCGGAAAAAATGCTTAGTTAATGAGCCTTGCAGTGATTAAGCAAGATCAATGCCACAGGCCTTACATGATGGAAAGTCTTTCCATACTTATATGTGATGTCTTTGTTTCTAGAAGTTGCAATACTCGGGTAGCTCATACTACCGGAGACAAATTCCTTGTGTGTTTTACACACTTGGCCAATAAAGATGATTCTGATTATTTTTCTATGTTGTCTGTTCCTCACAGAGACATCCACTGTGTCTCGATGAATTCCTCAGAAGTCCGTCGTTTGACTTGTCACATGTTCACCGTCGTCTTGCTCGCTTTCTGGACTCAAACACCATGTTCGTAATCTCAATAATACAAGGAAAGGCTGTGATGTTTTTCCTTGATCGGGTCTTGTGAATGAAAGAATTTAAGCATACTTCCTGCTTAATTCCCGTGATTTTGTTGTGTTTTCATGGTTCCCGTGAAAACATCAAAATGAAAGGAAATGCATTGCTTCCTTCTTTTACTAAGCACGGAACACATGATCTGACGTTTCATCATGGTTGTTTGCCTTTTCGGCTCCAAAAGGCTTTGCCCTACGTGCTCTCCAGTATAGTTCAATTTGCACTCATTTTTTTTATGTGGGGGCAGCACAGTGAAGTTGTGGTTAGCAAGTATGCCCCAGAGGTCGTGGGTTAAAATTATGTGTCTGTCACATGAAGAACAAAATTTGCACCCAGAGGCAGACAGAACACAGAAGCTGGAAAAATAAAAGTCTTTATATACAAAATTACACAGTAACAACTGAGAGCTATACAGTCTTTGTCTTCATTATATCATCTTTACAATACTATATACTGTAATATTATCTAATATTCTATTCGATACAGAATTGTTTAAAATGTAATCAAGGATTATGGCGAAGTCAGAATAAGTGAATGTGATTAGCCCTGTGCGAGTGACATGAGGATTTGCTTTGATAAATGTGCTTGCAATTCAATGGGTGACCACAACAAGGCACTCTACTCCATTTTTAAGCCTCAAGTGTTGCAGTGGCATCTGTGGATGAACAAATTAGGCAGGTTAGGAGAAGCAGTGGCCCTCCATGTGGCAGTGCAAATCTTCTTGATTTGGACATTGATGCTTAATCCTGAGCTCTGATCATTAACGTTGATGAGAGAGGAGGAGAGCGGGCTGCATTTTCTCATGTGCTTGGCCCTAAACAACACAACTAGTACTTCATCTTTTTTGCACTTGAGTAATGTTAAAATGAAAAGTTATGGAATATTTATTTCCTCAACTAAATGTCCCACAATAATATGAGTCATTTGTGAGCCACATTGCTTGCAAATTGGCTGGCGACCAGTCCAGTGTGCTGTGCTTCTCGCACAAGTCAACTGGTAAAGGCTTCAGCTCATCTGCGACACAAGTGAGGACGAGCGCTACAGATTTTCGTACAAATGATGCTCTCTGTTGTTACAGTCAATAATTTCTTTCCTTAATCCATGCATGATCAATTCTGTAAAAGCAAGCTGTCACTGCACATGTTGCCTGAACGAGGGGGTTGTTAAATTAATTTTCCAAATAAATGGCCCGAATCATTAAGATGCTATCAGAGTGAGGCCCAATTAGCCTTAGCAGCAAAGGAAGCAAAGCTGGACTTTCTCCTAATGCGGAGGGCCTGTCTCAAATAAAATGCACAAACCAAAGTTGGTCGCGAAAATCTCACAGTTTTAACATGCAAACAGAACTGTGATTTGTTTTCAGCTCCTTTAGAAATGTTTAGAATGTTTTTTTGTAGTTCTTTCTCAGGAAAATACATCCAGAACGTGAAACTGTTCAAACTGATAAAAATAAGAATACGAAAACCTTTATTTGTCTCACAATGGAGAAATTCCCAATTTACAGCAGCAAAATGATGAAAGGGATCTATAAAATATGTCTATTACCTATCATATTAAACAATCCTTTTTGACAGGTTTATTGTCAGTGTTGCCTTATTTTAGCGTCACAAAGAGATGTGTCCTGCGTTGTCCCCAGAAATCCAATCGCTGCTGTTACACTTATCTCAGATTTGCCGAATGTGCATTTTACTGTGATAACTGCTAGCAGAGTCATTATAACATGGGAATTACTGGGCTGGGTGAACGAAATTGAATTATAATGATATGCCTTATGCTTCTGACTTAAATTGCATTTTTCTATCCAGTTTGATTGGTTTGAATGAACACTCTTTGCATCCTGGTGGGCGACTGGTTAGCATGTCTGCCTCACAGCGCAGAGATACAGGGTTTGATTCTGGCTCCGGCCTTCCTGTGCGGAGTTTGCATGTGCCTGTGTGGGTTTTCTCCGGGTACTCCGGTTTCCTCCCACATTCCAAAAACATGCATGGCAGGCTGATTAAACACTCTAAATTGTCCCGAGGTGTGAGCATGAGCGCGAATGGTCGTTAGTCTAAGTGTGCCCTGCGACTGGCTGGCAACCAGTTCAGGGTGTCCCCTGCCTACTGCCCACAGATGGCTGGGATAGGCTCCGGCATTTCCCCGCGACCCTTGTGAGGATAAGCGAATCAGAAAATGGATGGATGGATGCATCTATACACTCATTAGTATGTGATCTCCATCCCATATGTTTAAAAAATGCATTTGAGGGTTCCGGTTTATTCAAAGTCTTTCACTTTCTATTGACGCGCAGTGTGTTCTTCATAACGAGCTGTCTCTCCCACAGTCCAAGCTGACTAACAAGGTACTTGTACTCAACTGCTGCCGGAAAGTAGTTCAAATGAGGAGAACCCGGAAAGAATATAAGTAGGACAGGCCAAACAACACCTGCGCCTGCTCATTTACTGCTAACACACTCTCTTATTCCGAACTGGATCTGATTTACTGTAGTATTCCTCATTTAGCAGATCATTTACTTATTAAAGAATGACAACTCTGTGTTGTTATTCTGCCCGAGTAAGCGCAATGGCACCTGTGAGTCTTGCAGGCGAGCCACACAAACATCCACGCATGATCGTGGCGTTGCATTTGTGCTGTGTATCTGTATCCGCTTGTTCATTCATAGGATAAGCATTCGTGACATGAAGATGAGTCATTGAGGCTAGCACCATAACAGGCCGCCATGGGATTCAGGATCGCTGCCACCCTGCTGCTTGTTGCCTCAAGGCACTACTCATGCCCTCACCAGCCCGCCTTGTTACTGTAACGCTGCAACACACACACACACACACACACACACACACACACACACACACACACACACACACACACACACACACACACACACACACACACACACACACACACACACACACGCACAGATGCCATCTGTGTTTGTTCAGACCCACCTGATGCGTTGGGTGCCTTGGAGCAGATGTTGCTGTTGTAGTGGACTGTGAAGCTGTGACTGTTCTCATTAGAGTTCTGTGCTTTAGGTGCAATGTCTGTGTTTTCTACACGTACATGAGACTGTTAATGTATTTATGTAGAAAGGCCTCGAAGCCAAAGAATAAAAGTGTGTTTTAAGAGGAGTTCTTAAAATGGACAGTGAGGGCCCTTGCCTAACGTTCAACGCACGGTTTCAGGTTGTAGCCGCTAACTGCCCAAAGACTGCTGGGATAGGTTCCAGCACAACCGCGTCGATTGTGAAGATAAGCGGATTAGAAAATGGATCGATGGCTGGTTTATGATTTGATTGATTTTATTTTTCCTCGTTAAGATCGGACCTGGATCCATAAGGACACACGTCGCTAGAACTTCGGTTCACCTCTTACTAGTACGTTTGCAAAGTCCATTTGGGAAAATGACTGCAGCAGATAATCTTGTATATTACGAAACTGTCCACTCGCCTGTTCCAATCTGAAGCTATCCTTTTCTTGAGGGTTGGTTCTTCAGTTCACCTTGCAGTGCTACATCGTTCTACATAGTCTTCTTTCTTTACACTTATATATGAGTTTCACAGGACGCAATCTCCATCCTTCTGCCTCCCACGGCCACCCACTGGTGCTCTTTCTGTTGTGGTTTGGGTGCATATGAATTGTTCACCGCATTGCACATTGTGTCTTTCGCAAAAGGCTCAAGTGTGGGAGTCTTTGCCCTTCCTTCAAAATGGAAAAAAAAAAAAAAAAAAAGAGTACGCTGCAAGGCAGATAAGACCTGGCATACAGCTGCTATAACAGTCGTAGAAGGGGGGCTTATCCCTTGGCTAGATGCTCTATGGTGGGGACATAAGGGCTTTGAGGGAGGTAGTGCTGTTGGAGGAAAAGCTGAACGGAAGCTTGAAGGGAGGAGTTCAAGACAATGCAATTGGGAGAGGGTTCTTCATACATTTTTATGACCACAGAGATAAGGTCAGTGTAGTGCAGTTGTTACTAGGCAACGCTGCAACCCAGAGTTAGATTGAGTTGTGAAGCTGAGGGGTCAGACATCTTAACAACAACTCTGATTCAATTCTTCAGATGGTGTCCTTCTCAGAAGGCTGGGGAAAAAAAGCGAACATATGGCAGAAAGGACAGTTCAGAAATATGATAACGTTGATGAAAATGATGTTTTGAATGTCTTATATTTTAAATGATGCAGTTCACATGGGTATGCAGTTCACAGGGGGTATTGGGTTTTGTTTTTGTTTTTTTTTGGCTAAGCAGACCGTAGAGAGGTTGGAGACCTGGTGCTACGCGTATGCACCCACGGTATAAATCAGCAAAAGCATTCCACCTCTCTTCCCACCTAACCTGTCACCCCCTTTCTGTTATCCATCAGCTCTATGGCCTCCAATCTCCTCCAACAGCCTTGCATTATGTTTTTTTTCTCCTCTGCGTGCTATTGCTCTTCTCTCCCTTATTGCTGTCCCCTTCGGCATACGAGTTGAGCATGTCAAGGTTGGCTACAGATAGTCTCCCCTGGGCCTCGGGGCGAATCCCAGTCAGACTCCCAGCCTGACTGGGATTGAGTGTGCCACATAGAGCGAAGTGGTAAAAGGTTACTGGTTTCTGAATTTGCCCAGTCTATGAAATGCCACTCATGCACTCCATAGAAGATATGCTTGTATGGTTTACCAATCTGTATTACATTACATCTTGTCATAACAAATAAGACACCCTGTTCAGTTTAATATTGTCTTACGTGGCTGTTTTTTAATTCACAATAAATGAGTGGCCACGGACAACTGTTTCTCATAATAATCCTTCTGCATTTATCTTCTGCTTTAATTTTTCTTTCACGCACATGTGGATGAAAACCAAATTAGACCTTTTCCACTGCCTGTCCTATGCTTCACACTTTCAGAATCATTGTAAAAATCAATTGAATGACACACGTAGCCCATATGCCTATCCTGCGTTGAATTTAAAGGGAATGAGAGGAGCTGCTTCCATTGGCCAGGAAACAAGTTGTATTCACTCCCACAATGGCGCAAACATCCTTTTCTAACTATGTCTGTCTTTGAAAATATCAAAAGAACGAAAACGCAAACCATATGCATGGTTAGACCGCACTTTGCGCTAGACTTCCTCGATGATATTTATGCAAGGCACAGTTTTCCCCCGAAATCTGCCTACTAGCTTCAGACAAAATCTTGACGAGCTAGATGTGCAGTCATTCACATTGCTGATTATCATGTAGCTTGCGTGGAGCTTTTTCCAATATTTCCATCAATTTTTCCCTGGACGGGGCACTGGACGAATGTACCCTCTGCAATTTTGTTGTTCAAGATGGATGCATCATGAAAGTGTTCATAAAAGTCTTTCCTCTGACCTCCACATGAACCTGATCTTTAGGTTCTATAAATTCGCTGTTGTCACAGTTGGCACATTCCACCCTTCTGATGAAGCTGTTTAAAGAGCACAACTGTCTTCAAGTTGATTGATCTCTGGTGTCTTGCCAACCACTGAAACCAGTCGAGGATAAGCAGCAACCTCGCCCCAACTCAGTTAAGTGGATATCTCACTTCTGTGCAGGCAACATGTAACCTAAGACACACTTCTGTCAGAAACCATGAGCGTGCCTCGTCTCTTATTAATGTCATTGTCCTAACAAACAAAGGGTATCATTACACCAGAGCTGAGATGATTTCTATTCTGAGATAATGGGTCACATCGTATACGGGCAACCTGATCCTCTTTTGGGTGATCAAGGAGTGAGCTGCCGCCTCACGTTTGGCTGATGATAGACCAGCCTGTGTTTTGTTGTAAGAGACACTAGGCTTCGCAAGAGTTGTCAAAACAAGAGGCTCCATCCTGAGGGATTACCCTGCTGGGATGCACACACACTAGGGTTGGGGTGCGTTGGAGGGACTCCACAAGCTGTGGGTCCACAGAGGGTGGAGGGTTGCGGGGCAGTTGGTTATACGGTCCTCCTGTGTGACACTGCAGAGATTTTTTTCACACCTAAAAAGAAAAAGCACTCCTACACTATTTTGAAGCACGCCGTACATTTTTTTAAACCAATCTGGGCCTCACATTTTACGGACTTTATATGCAGTCTATTATTGATAACAATGGACATCCATATACAGTATAGCAAATATACTGTATCTAGCAGGTATAATAAAAATAGGATTTGAAAAACACACAGATACATTATTGGGGGTTGAAGGTAGTCGCCAACTGCCCACTTCGTAGCAGGACACTTTACATCATCCGGCGAGTGGAAATCATCTTGCGATTCCTTATAAATGTACTTTGCACGTATTTTGATCTTCTGCACAGACTCTAGAGAGTCTGTTATGCTTACGCCGTGTAGAGTGCAGGCCTCATCTGCGATGAATTTAAAGGAAATAAGGAAAGCCTCTTCGATTGGCTGGGAATTAAGGCGGCTGTGTTCACTCCCACAATGGCGCAAATGCCCATTTCCTACCACCCATCCACAAAAATGCCAAAAGAAAGAAAATTGCACTCTTGCGCATAGTTACACTGCACTTTGTGCTAGACTTGCTTGAAAATACGACCCCTAGACTAATGACTTCTCCAAGGGCTAATCAGTCGGGACTCTGTCAGTCAACCAAGAATACAAAGACTGTAGAGTCTAAAGACCCTGTAAAATGATTGCAGTGATTTGTCCATCCATCCATCCATCCATCCATCCATCCATCCATCCAGTCAGTCAGCCTGTTGCAGCATCCGTGACATGTTTGGTAGTGAAATGAAGAACACCAGAGCTCAGATGCCAGTGTGAGCTTTTACACAACAGGGAATCGTGGCCTTGTGTATGTGGTTGTGTGTTGTGTTCATAAATTGTTTCATATGTGCTCTACTTCTGCAAACGCATGCATGCACGTGCATGTGTGTGCGCGCACACACACTCTTACACACGCACACACACGGCCACACAGCCAAACCAAGACTGTGCATTCAGTAGCCCAAGGGTCTCATTGTCACATTCACTTATCATGGTTTGGGCATCATGCTGGGGGGTTAAAATGAACTTCCCCGCCTCCTCCTCCCACCCACACAGTAAACTCAAGCCCACCCAAAAATCTATTCTGCTCATGTTTACAATATGGCTGGAGAGAAATTGAATCATTTTTTTATTCATGCTCGTATCATGTCATTGTCAAAAATTGCAGTTGTGTTATTTATCTATTTTCTGTATTATCTGGGATCTGATGTCAAGTAATTCTGATTGTAATAATGCGACCAACAATGTGAACAAAATGATTAAAGTAAAAAAAAAAAACTCTGAAAAGTCTGAGATAGTAACGGAATGTAACCAAATGGATGAAAGGATATGTAGCATTTATTTATTTTGTATTTTAGAAAAGGACAGTTTTTTTTCTACGAGGATAACATTACCTGTAAATGAAACGGAATACACATTCGACCTTCTTGATGTGGTTAAAAAAATGTTTTTCTAAAATATAAATATATATGTGTTTTCCATAGTGACCGAAAACTTTTGAATGGCGATGCATAATATATCACAACGTGTAGTCACGGAAAATATGAAACTGCCAAGGTGACCCTGAAAATATTGTATTCAAAATAAAAACAATGAACTATTTACCCTTTTTTTTTCCCCTTGTACCTATGTGAAATTTTTTAAACTTCTCATTTTATGATGTACATTCATTTATTTTCGGCTCTTATTGTTATTGTCGACGCCACCATATTGTAGGTCTGCTCAGGATATTTGGCGAACTTCTGTTTGTCCTATAAAAACATCATTGGTCTTTGAATATGTTTCAAAGCGAATGCATTCCGCATTCAGCAGCTCCCCCACATGCCTGAAAATGATCGAATAAGAGCTACCACCAAATACCACTGCCTGCTGTTGACAAGGTCAAGGCTCTTGTCTTCAGTGTGAAAATTTAACGTATTGTCTTTCACATCACAAGGCGTCTGTTGTAATTGTTCAGCTGTCCTCCGAGTTGAAGTGATGAACTCGGCACCTGTTTTCCGCAGGGACAGTAGAGCTTGTGTGTGGAGCAATGGGATAGTCATTGTTATCTTCCCGAGATCTAAAAACCTCAAATCAATGTCAACTAAGACCTCACATTCTCTTCAGTCATATTTGCGTTACTCAACCTGCCGAGCAGTCAAGCGCACTTGCTGTATTTTGGTCACTGAAAAGTCAGTGGTCAGTACGGATGTTAGCCCATGTTAGTTTGTTGTCAAAACACCCGTTGTAAAAGGGTGCTTATACCGGGCCACTTCCAACGTATGGAGTGTGTATGTGTATGTGTATAGTGGTGTGAGTGTGTGTATACACTGTACACACCAGTACCCGCCTTCAAAATGCATCCATTTTTGCAGCTTGTACTTAAGTGTGGCAAGACTTCATGACAGCTCACAAAAAACATGTAGAAAGCATCCTTAAAGGTCACAAAAAAAATCCATGAAGTGGTGTGGGTCAATCTCAAATTGGTTTGGATTAACAATTAATTAAACACTGAAATGTAATGACTTGAAATATCCCCCGCCTACTGCCCGACGACAGCCGGGATAGGCTCCAGCATGCCCCGCGACCCTTGGGATTAGAAAATGGATGGATGCATGGATGGATGGATTATTTAGCAATTGACTTTTTTGCATTAAATTAAACACACACTTCACCCACTGCATTGTTGTGATGTAGTAATAGTTTGTTTCTGGCAGTTCTTTATTTCATACAATCCAGCGTGTTGTTGTGCTGCTAGCGAATTAGCTTTAAATGCCCAAAATGCAGAGCTAAAACACGAGGACTGTGCCTCTAATCCATTGCCAATTATAGGCAGGATCCCTGACCTACTGCCCTGATTTGCCTTGGCTTTCTTCATTTGCACTGCCACTGGGAATTCAAGCTGTTTGGCTTTATCTGTTGGCTTGAGAATAATTTGTATTTTCAAGCTATGCAAGCACATGTTGTGGAGACCACTGCCAGCCAGTGGACAAAACCTCCCCAACACGTCAGAAGTCTGGTCAGCAAACAGATACATCGGGACAAAAAGGGATGGGACCAAAATGAGGGCAGACAATGCTGTGAATTTATTTATCATACATCCTTTGTTTTTTTTTCAGGGGAGGGGGTTGGTAGGGGCTTCTTGCCTTAGCCTTAAAGTGAGTTCAGAGATTGGATATCCTGCAGTAAATAAACATGACTCTCCTTATATTCCGTCATGTGGAAAAGCGAATGAGATGCAGACTACTACCCTGCTGGTAATATCACATCGAGCGTAAGCCAGCTCTGTGGACAGGCCCCGCGGGCTTCCGCGGCTACTACAGTGACACCCTTGACTTCAAGGCAGGCATTAAAATGGAGGGATGGTGCCGTTGCCGGTGCTGGCTGGATTACTGGGTTTGAGGGAGGCAGTGTGGAGCATGCATGTGTGCATGCATGCGTGTGCCTGACGGGTGGGGGGTGCTCTGGTTTAACCCTGCATTTTGTGCAACCATGACTACTGTATGCACGCTTTCTTTTTTTTTGGAATCAATTCCTACTTTCACAAAACAAATTCATGATATCATTCGTTATAATCTTCTATTCTTTCTCCTATTTGTATCAAATTACACCTTATTCAATATTTGACATTGGATGTCCTTGTAAATCTCCCAACAGGATCAGGCTGCCTTTTCTCTCCCGACAAATCATAAGTCAGAACAAATTCCGGTGCACCTGTACACCTGCAGTTGAGCCTGTGGTGTTGTCATAACATTTGAACACATGTTAGCACTAAATCAGAACCGCTTTTATTGTCAAGATTGTGTTCAAGCAAACAAACAAGACATTTTCCTGGGAACACCTCGAGCTTAAACTCCATTCAGGTCGCTAATTTTACGACTTGTAACTTGCTTGACAAAAATTTATGAACGGGCCAGTCAACACCCCAATTTTCTTGACAATAATATACAGTATGTGCCTTCGCTAGTGTAAACACTGCATTCTGATTCATTTTGTGTTTGTGGATTGTGAGTAAACCAGTGAAATCCTTCTGTTTTTACTCATCTCAGAGGGCGGCCATTTTGCTACTTTCTGTCTCGCTGAAAATGACATCTTGGTTGCTCAGATAACGAGTATTGGCGGCTTCCCTGTTATTTGAAGTTGAGCCATGATTTGTTTTGACCTGATTGAATTCGCAATAGCCAGACCGCAAAGTGGCAAGGGAACACTGTCACAAATTTGCTCGAATTTTTTTAATTATGTTATCATTGCTGTTAATCTATAGTACACCACCTTTACAAGAAAATCACAATGTCCCATCACTGGTGACCTATTTCTAGAACATGCACATAAATTCATCTGGATCCGGATGTATTTTTAAGTAGACTATCCATCTACTAAAAAAATATATATATGTATCGACATCTAAATTATGCTAATGTGTGCAGCCCACTTGGCGAAAATAAAACGGAGTCAATTCAACACATTTTTTTTTTTGTGTGTGTGTACCTAACAATGTAAACAGTGACCTGTGGTTGAATATAACTAAAATGAGAATGTTTGTGATTATCGTGTGTTGCTGAAGACAGACCTTAATAAACGTTCCATACCTTCTAGTTTAAACCAGATACGAACACCACGACTATAAATGACAGGAAAGCAGTGATATAGGGCAGCCTTGACGGAGCGAGAGAACTTAAATATAAATATAAATAGTATAAATGTCCCTATAATAATTCCAGAGTGAGGAATGAGTGAAAGATGGTGAACACAGCCTGTGTCATCGATCACAATTGCGCAAATCAGATTGGAAGCGAGGAGAATCACGTGATTGGCATAGCTTTTGAAAGTATAACCCGGGTGTAAGTACATTCCATCCTTTTTTAATGTTGCGTTCCCCCAATGTATCTACTAATTGCAAGACACTTCAATATTGACTCTTAAAAACTTTTATGTTCGAAGGTTGAACAGGGCGGCCAGGTGCCGCCGCGTCTTTAATGCAAATAAGTCTCGTCTCCAGTGGCGTGTTGCCCGCAGGACATTACCGGTATCCGCCTCTGCTCCTTTAAGGCAATGAGAAATTAAACCGTCTGCAGGGGCAGAGCAGAGTGTGTGTGTGCGCGCGCGCGCGTGTGTGTGTTTTATTCAATGTAATGCTCCCAGAGTCCGTGCGGTGCGATTACAGAGAGCGTCAGTGGCGAAGATGCGCTTGCTCGCCTCTTGCTGGACGCACACAGGCGATGAAGATAATTTGACTTTGGAATCCCTGCACAAAGCAACCCTAACCCAGCACCTTCTTCTTTCTGATTGCGTCTCCGCAAGTTGAGGCTTTTTTTTCCTCTTTAATTTCCTCCTTCCCCAAAACATAACCTGTTAGTTAATTGATTTTTTTCCCCCCCAAATTATATTGAGTTTAGGCAGTTGAAGTCTGTTGTTAAATGCTCCGTTCGTGAACGCCTCTGACTCAGCATCACACACTCACACGCACACGCACGCACACACTCGAGCACGCGCGCGCACACACACCTGGGCTTCATTCACCCCTCAGCATCCTTTTGAGAGGCAGCAAGGCGCGGAGCAGAGGAGAGTGCACAGCTCTCTCCGAGACAATCACCGGGCTCATTTGCTGCTCCCAAAAGTGGGGCAAAAAAAAAAAAAAAAGTAACGAGGAGAAATTAAAAGTACGAGACTCAGGGCTGCTTGCTTGGAGACAAATGTTTAACATCACCCTAAACGCTCTGAAGAGAACCCCAGGAAGGCACTGGTGTGAGGAAGAAGCGAAAGCATAGCTGTGGAGGGGATTGAACGGAGCAGGGCATGTGGATATTGGCTTTTACCTTGTTCCAGAGCATCTTGAATGGTAAGTTTCACCCTTTGTATTTGTTTTTAATGTTGGTATTTATTATTGATGCACGTGACACATAGAAGTGAGGGAGAGTGAAAATGGCCCGCAAGAAATGGATTTTTCATGGCTGTCAAAAGGTTGACACCCTTGATAAAGGTGAAGCATGTTCAAGAGGCATATCAAACCTTTTAAGCCCACCACCAAAATGCACCTCTGGCCTATAGATGTCTTGATCTGTTTGTCATCATATTCAATAGTTGGATTTGCTGTAGTGGAGTAATTTTAGATTTTATTATGGTCTGTTCAGTGAAAAAAATGCATTTTCATGTCTTTTCATTTAAAAAAAAACATTTTTTTGAACTGTTGATGCTACATGTTCTCTCAGCGCCACTGTGGCCCTTAGTAATAGGTGACGTACTCGATATAATGAACATTTGATTTGTCGCTGTCCTTCCAAAAGCACATTTCCTCAGATTTGCATTTAAACAGGCGAGAGAAATGTATGCACATAAAACTGATCACAACAAATTGACAGTGTCATTTATAGCACATTGAAATAAAATCCTAATTTACTGCTCCCACCTTTCTCCATCAGTGAGGTTTGTCAATGTTTGTCTTGTTTCACGGAAGAAAACCAGTACAACATTTTACAAGTATTCCCAAACTAAAGTGTGACGTTGTAGCACAGAGCTACGATTATTGGAATTTTGGGGCTAGCTCAGAACACACACGAAATATGCATCTTCCATTGAAATGACCAAAAGTCTCTCTCTCCTTTTAAATGCGTTCAGATTTGCTCATTGTTTTCTCAGACCCGTATAGAGTATTTGCGTGAGGACAGCAGAACACACATCCATATCGCGGACGCTGTGCATGCATATTCGTGTCATGAATTTCCATTTCTATAATCAATAAAAGAAAATTGATAGTTTATGGCATTCAGTTACTGGCCAGCGTCTTTTCTACAAGGAGGAGATTATGGCTGCCTGAGTGTGTACAAAAGGCAGGGTCGATGAAGGGGAAGAGAATGGTAAAATGTTTTCACATCATTGTACGCATTCAAAATGGAGGGTCAAGAAAAGCTGAATGCACAAAGCAGAAATATGGGGAAGTCGGTAGTTTACAGGTACGAATACATTTGAGCTGCATTGAGGAGCCGTGATGTGATACGGTGTGTCCCTAAAATGGATTTTCCCTTCTGCCTAAGATGATAAAATAAGGCTTCGGAATGGATTTTTGGTCTCGGCGTCGCCTCTCTTTTTTTTTTTTCATCCAGTCCCATATATTGACGCTGACGAAAATGGTGTTTCGCTTTAGCTTGTGCTGAAACTCATAAAAGAACAATAAGAAATTCTCATCAATCATAATCATCTGACTGTGACATTACATCAACTCCTATGCAAGAGACTGTATTTTTATTGCGCCGGGGATTATTGGACCAGCCTGTGGAAAACAATGGATATTGAATTAGGCTGCTGGGTGTAGACATTGTCTGTGTGGATTACTTTGTCACCTTTATTTTATATTTGATTTTTTTTTTTTTTTAAAGATGAACACGTTTCCCTTGCTGTTCGCGTCATTTTATTCGATTGAACCATAGAGGAGGCCTGCTTTATTAACTATTGTTGATAAGCTTGAAAATGAGCTGCTCACCGGATGAGCAGGCGTTGTCAGGCTGAATGAATGACCTTGTAGACAGGAGGCAGTGCAGTGATTGGTTTCTAGACAATTCTTGCTGTTTCAGAGTTAGGCCTATCACATGCTTCCTGGCCGGTCTCTATGGTAACCTCCTTTATAAATGTGTGTGTGTATATATATATATATATATATATATATATATATATATATATATATATATATATATATATATATATATATATATATATATATATATATATATATATATATATACACACACACATTTTTTTTTTTTTTTATATATGTGTGTGTGTATATATATATATATATATATATATATATATATATATATATATATATATATATATATATATATATATATATATATATATATATATATATATATATATATATATATTTTCCACAGAATGGTCATATTTACAGGTGTAGTTAACATGCAATATATGAGCGACTTAAAAAAACAACTAAATAAACAATCAAGTCAACACATGATGCTATTTTAACAAAATGCTTGTCCACATGAAAACTCATTCATCCACTGTCAGGTGCTATTCAGCTAATTACTATATAAGCCTGAAAGAGCTCCAATCGCCATGACTTTTTTTTTCCATATTCATCTGTGATATTCCAGATAAAAACAACAAAAATGGCAAAAGTTGTAAAACGGTCATTCATTGGACACTGATGATGTAGTATTACATTTACGTTCCAACAACAGGGCAAATACGATCATCAATATGTTTGAAAACAAAATTTGATTGACACACAATTTAAAGGGGACAAGTAAAAAATTTTTTTTCCTTAAAATTAAGTTTTGGATTGTTTCCTTCCCAAGTTTTTGTTCAGTAGCGCCTCCATTTGAGGTGCATAGAAAAATACGGTGAACATGAGGACCTGTGGTATTTGTCTTAAAAGACATTCAAAAGTGTTTTTTTCCCAATCCACTAATGACCCGATTCAGCCATCAATATTCAACACAAATGGAAGCAAATTCCACCTTTGCCTGAGAGCTGCCTCAAGGCAAAACAGTATCAAGTTAAAATGCCATATTCACATTCTCGCTACAAAGATGCAAAGAGGAGCGGCAATGAAATTTAGTCAGACGCACGAGGCTTAATTCGATGCTTAAGGACTTAATCACGTATGTGTTTGATACGATAACAGGCAGAGATCAAGGGATCACGCAATTAAATTTTTATCTCAATTATCACTGACCTTTTTCTCTAAGCAAAACCGAAGAAATGCGGAAGCTCTCGCTGAGCATGCAAGCTAGCTTGCAGCACGATTAGTTAGCCTGCCAATTTTGTCATGACCTCCCATTAGCGAGCGTGAGTGTGAGTGTGGATGGTTGTTCGTCTCTGTGTGCCCTGCGATTGGCTGGCAACCGGTTCAGGGTGTCCCCCGCCTACTGCCCAAAGACAGCTGCGATAGGCTCCAGCACCCCGCGCGACCCTTGTGAGGATAAGCAGATCGGAAAATGGATGGATGGATGTAAGATGACTCTAGAGATGACCCCATTGGCCACATGTCGTCATAGATGTTGTCAACCTGACCAGCTTTACTGTCCTGCACATTAAGGATGTTTACTAGCAAATAATTATGGCTTGATTGCAGACATTAGATCACTGCCCATGAAATCTAATTACATCTTAAAAACACGCATTCAAGTGATAGATCATCTTGAACCGCTTTGCGCTGATATGAATCTGTAATGGTCTGGATTTCTTGGGTTATATTCCCCGCACTGTGTGATTCCATCTGAAAAGGCCGCAAATGTTGGGTAATGGACACCCTCATGTGTGATCATAATTGATATCCCGAGTTCATTTGTACTCGCGGGATAATGAGGGCTACTCTACTGCACGGCGCCTCCTTGAGCCCATCCAGCACTCCAATTAAGTGCAAGCTTTAGCCACTAGCATGCGTGCGTGCTTCATCCAGTGCAAAATCTAATTACTGATCATGCTGTGTCTGTTTGGATTCCAGCAAATCGGAGGAGTAATTGCACAAGCCAGCGTGTAAATGTCTCTTGCATTCAAATGTTCACGATATCATTTAGCATCCGCGTGGAAAGAAGCAGAATCAGAAAAGCCCTCAGCAGCCAGATGTAGGTGTTTGATCATGCGTGCAAAGTGAGGTTGTAGTACATCTGGCGGGGGTTCCCCCTCTCAGGCTGGCTTTTCACCAGAAAGGATGCTTTTCATTCGCTCAGCGCCTGTCAAAGTGACATATCATATTAGTGTGCTGCACTACTCACAGGTAGGTGCTGTCGTGTCATTTAATGAATTATAAGTGAGGCGTGCACTTATTTTTCTAAATTTGCGTGGACAAGTCCGTACAAGCTGCAAAAACAATGTGCGATTTACTGTGTGCAAGTGTGCCTGCACTGCGAGTTTAATTGAGGAGCTCGGTGGGTGTGTCATGCAGTAGCCGGGCCGCGAGGCCTGATTTATGTCCTTTCAGGCGCTCATTGATCCCCGAGCCTGGTGTGAGACTGAGTGCATTGTCAATAATCTTAACACTCTGTGGTATTCCTCGATTTCACCAACCTCTTTGCACGTTTGTGGTGTGGCGCTGCAGTAACTTGTCACCGGGTATTGTTATTCCCAGCTTCACAGCATTGCTTTTATTTGCATCTGCAAACCCAGGTTCTATTCCTAGTAGCTTTGCAACACCGGAGACCTGCCTTGGTCTCAAGATTATTCTTGAGACCTCATTTTGAAGATCTAGGTCTTATCTCAGTCTCATATTTTAACATTTCCAACCAGCACTGATCTGCTATTCTTCAACTTTGTTCATGCGGTAATAAAGGACAAGCATTTGGTAAAATAACAGACACTGTACCTTCATTTCATTTGTTGCTAACACAGCTAACCATCCCTATTGATTGATTAAAAAAAAGATAAACACAGTTAAGATAACGTTCACCAGCGAATCAAATTTTTTGTCATGGTCTTGGTGAGTTCTGGTCTCGGCCAAGTCTTGGTCTAGATAGTGTGGCCTTGTGGACAGCACTCCATTTTCTAATATCTGGTCAGTCGACTTCACTACACGATGTAAATCAGTTTGCTTATTTGTTAGCAGATTTTAGGAGCTATAATGCTGTCCGCAGTCTCCACTTTTCTGCGTCATTTCCTTTTCTGCTTCACGGGATACACTCAGCTCAGCTGTAATCTAATTGGTGGCTTTCCATTCGCAATATAAGGGACTACCAGTTACTATGTAGCATTCTTTCTTGGAGCTGGTCAGCCAAAGTTTCATGCCAGCGAAGCCGATTTAGGGCAGCGATGGACAAGTGGCGGCCCGCTGGGACACTCTGAGTGGCCCTTGAATATTCAAAAAAAAAAAAAACAATTGGAGAGGAATCATATCCATGTTTCCTTCCTCTACAACAATGGAATCCTGCACCCATGAACCATGACATGCAGTTTATGAAGATACACTTCTGGAGATTGGTTCAATACAATAAGACTAAGATTAGGATATCCTTTATTTGTCCCACACTGGGGAAATTTACACCCTACAGCAGAAAGATTGTGGGTAGAAAGAAGAAAAAAAAACAATTCAGTGCAATATAAATACAAATATGGATAAGGTCGCAGTGCTATTTACAATTGTTTTCACATCATTTAATTAATCTCATTATTTATTTATTTATTTATTTTTTATTCAGCAGCCGGACAGCAGTCAGTAGGAACGAGCGGCGGTGTCTCTCCGTCTTGCAGCGCGGGTGAGACATGCATATGCGTTGTCCATGTTTAACATTTTTGCCACACATCTAGTTAGCAAGTGCAGGGTAGTCCTGTAGAACCCCCCAGTATAGTTTATGAAATATCGTGGCCATTATTTAAGTTGCCAATCCCTACCATAGGTTGACGTAAACCACTGCATCTATTGCTGTACATCAAGGGTCTCAAACTCTGATCTTCGAGGGCCGCTTTGCTGCTTGTTTTCCATCTCTCCCTGTCTCCTCTCTCTCCTACACCTGATTCAAATGATCACCTCATCAGCAAGCTCTGCAGAGGCCCGATAACGGCCGTGATCGCTTGAATCCGCTGCGTTGCAGCAGGGAGAGATGGAAAACATGCAGGAAAGAGGCCCTCGAGGACCGGGGTTTGAGACCCCCTGCTGTACATTGATATGTCATTGCTCAGTCACTGCAACATCTGAACACGACAATAATCAATAGAAGCAGCAGCATGATGCTCCTCTGTCTGCACTTTGGTGCTGCCGTTAGTCTCCTCCTGAGTAAAATGTCTTCCTATCATGACTAACCATCCCGTGTCGAGATATACACACACGAACCACCTCTCCTCTAATGATAATAGTTGGCAAATCGCGGCCCAACTCAATGAGAGCTTTTTTTGTGCAGTTTCCAGCGATTCCATTTTGAAATGGCAAAGTGAGTGCCCCAAACCGAGGCAAGGAGAGCCACGTTGAGCTGAGCCGAGCTGCTGCTAGACAGTGGAAAAGTGGCATAATGGAACGGTGTCATTTAACGGTAGAAGTGAAGACAATGATGTAGTTAAGGGAGTAATTTGGACCGAGTGCCGAGTGTCGTCATTTACATGGTGTTAAGTATCCCCATACGCTGTTGTCAGACTGAGGTCTATTATGTATTGCTTCGTGCCTCTCTATCTGGAACATCCATCCCCACCAGTGATTATGCTAATCACTATTTGATCAGATGATTAAATTAAGGCATGATTCATTCAAGGTATTAAAATGCTCAGAATACATTTGTGTTTCTTTGGTCTCCACGAGCACCCATCACTTGAGGAAATGATGACCGGAGAGCAGTAGAGAGGAAGTGTAGACAAATATTGCTCCTTTTTATTCAGCCCGTGGCACATGGAGAGTCGTAATAAACCTGGACGGGGGGCAGAGGGAGGGAGGTGGAGAAATGAAAAGAAATGAGGTAAAGGAGAAAATAAGGCAGCGTGCGTACAGGGTGGGGGATTGCTGAAAGGAGTCGTGCGGCAGTCCCCTAAGTGTTGAATAAACATGCTTGGTTTAGGGAAAATGGCTGCGATAAATGTTTAATATGATAAGTCCATAAAGACGCTCAAATGAGTCTGGAGTATTAAAATGAGAATGGCACGCAGCAGCAGCTTTGAAGGAGGGGTGGGGGAGAGATAATGGCAGACAGAACTAACAGGATGAGCGCAGCCAGCTGCTGTGACATCGATATTAACACACTCCACCAGCTGCTGGTCACAGACGTCTATTGGACAAAATCGGAATGGCGGTATAGCATCAAAGGCCCGCTGTGGCCCGCTAATGACGTTATCAATGCAAAAAAAACCAAAAGGGTGTAAATTCGCCCAAAAATGACAAATTTATCGATTTGTAACGTGCTTTGCTTGGGTTGCAAGTTCAAGACCCATTCTGGACAAAATATGGTTGCTCGATAGATTTGATGTCGAGAGCACGACCTTGGCGCCCCTTCTCCAATTCAGAACATACAGATCATTTCGCCATTGCGATCAGGTTATGGCAATATTACTGTCAAAAAAAATGTATCAAATAATAATATTGCTCTTTGAATTAAATTAAAAAAAGAGATAATGATTCATTTGTAACAATTTCGAAACAAATAAATCTCCAACACTATTTAAATAAAAATCACAATAGCTTCATAAAAGTTTACATTATAGTCTCAAAGAAATTACCACACTGACCAAAAAGAAAGCCCAATAAATGTTTATGGCTTGATAAGACACCCCCCCCCCCCGACCCCACAGCTCTTCAACTAGGGAAATAAGTAAGTCAGATAATTAGGCATGCTCAATAATATTGAAAGAAAGAACGCAGCCAAAGATATCCCACTATTAGCTGTTGAGGGGGTAAATCATATTGTGTTTAAAAAGCAGTTAATGAGTGAATTAAAATGCGCTACACACACACACACACACACACACACACACACACACACGCACGCACACACACACACACACACACACACACACACACACACACAAGTAATAGATAGGTGTCTCCATACAAGTGGCCAAATCTTTGGTGGTTCCATTTGTTTTGATAAGCACGCCGTAAAGCCCATTCTTTTCTGTTGAGGTCATTTTGGCGATTTTCAACTCGGTCTATCCAAGCTACTTCAAAGATGAACTGTTAAAATAGATTTTACTCACAATTTAAGTTGATTTACCATCTCTAAAATATTAAGGCCACTGACGAAGAAAAGAGATCTGTAACTTGCTTTTACATCTTTGCTAAGACCGATATAGAGGCCGAAGACTGACAGGTGAATTATCTCAGGAGCTTCTCCTTGCTGCCAAGAGCTTCTAGGCTCAGTGAAACCTGTGCTGACCCACCATGCGCGTTAGCTACGCTTGCATGCAAGTGGACATTGGTCATATTAAGACGACGCGCAGCGACTCCTTTTGAAGGTCCTTAACTATAATGACTGCTGACATAATAAGGTTGGCCGTCCATGATGCGCCGTGACCGACTGAAGTCAGGCCTTTGTCAGCAACAATCTGGCCGACGTGTACGCTGCTGCTTAATCATGTTATCAAGAGCGACGATGTAAAATGACCATTAGATTACTCGGGAAGGGATTAGATTATACCCACTCAAATCTCAATCAGACGTCTTGGAGTATCACAGTGAAGCACAGAAGTTCATTGTTTACTGGCAGACTGTAACAGCGACAATGCACAGTGGATGAACGCTGGGCTTGGAATATTGGCCAGAACATACAGTCGAAATATACTAAACTGCACATCATCTCATGCAATAAACAAATGTGCGTTGTTAGGAGAAAGGGGAAAACCATGAACAACAGATGCATTTGGTAACCCAGTTTTGAAGAGTTCATTAGTGCCGCTTACAAAACTCATGATTAACACGTGAACACATCCATTCAGAAGCAGACGACATTTTTTTTCTTCAATTGTGGCAATTTGAACTACAGAGGTGAAATTAGATTGAGATTTTGGCAGACAGTGCCTTATGATATTTTATCATACTTGTTTCACTAAAATTCTTCTGCAACAGCGGTGTCCAACTAGTGGATCGCGAATGACCGGTAGTGGGGAGTGCAGGCAGAAAGGAGGGGGCAGGGGAGGGGGGGT